>JALJVW010001311.1:0-51069 GCA_024865655.1 Emberiza elegans
TCCAGGAGTTCTGTTGAGCAGTGGTTGATTCAGTGGCCAGGGCCAGAATAAAGCTCTGGATTAAAACCCTCCATCAGAACCGACTCCTTTCCTTCACTACTTTAAAAGCTCTGGCAGAGGGAAACATGAGGAGCAGACCCTCCACGGGTGGAAGTTCCACATGTTGCCACACGGACTCCCAGTGTATGGACTTTTTGTCCCCACCACCCAGGGCAGCAACATCCAGCTGGGCCAAAAAGTGTCTCTGGATGAAACACCACAGTTGCTGCTCTTTGGTTTCAGCTGCAGGGGCCTGACAAGCCAAGGCATGTTCCGTCACAATGTAATATATGTTAGAAATAATTCATGCTATCAAAGAATGTATTTTTATAAAGATTGTGAAATCCAAAGTGTCTCTGACCCAAGTGGCCCAAGAGCAGGCGATCTATTCAAACTCCAAAATTCCTGAAGGAGACAGGGATAGCGATCGCACCAGCTTATGAATGAAGCCCAGCATGGCTACGATCACCGCCATCCTGAGCCATCAGAAGGGCCTAGGCGATCATTGCCCTGTTATTAACATCAATCAAGATAGCTTAGTCCTCAGAAAAGATACATGTGAATGTGTGACTTCCGGGATTCGATCAATACTGGCTATGGACCGGGGAGATGGCCTTTCCAGCTCTGCACAGTGAAGGAACCAACTATGACTATGCAGAGTTACAAAAAAACTGGACTCCTTTCCTTGGGGCACAATAAGCTATTATAAAACATCCCTGCTAAGTGGCTCTTCTGAACAAGGGATCGATGCGATAGAGGTGGGATCAGAGTTCTGATGCTGAACCGGACTCGGCGCTCTCTCTTTGGCTGTGGTGGTTTTGAGGATTATATTTTGGTCGCGCAACAAGATAAATAAATATTTTCACATTTTTGATAATTTGGCTTTCGATTGATCATTTATAACAATGTTATTTTCTAATGACTTCCTCCAAACTTCTCCTTGGATACTTTGAGATGGTTGACGAGCTAACTCACGAATTTCTCATGTTGTTTTTCTCATCACCCTTTTATTTATCTTTTGGCAAATTATACATCTTTCAGGTACTTGCTTTTCTACTCCAACAATCCCAATGCACCCATAGTTCCTTAAAAATAAAATGATCACACAGAACCTGAGTATCCCACTGAGTTTTCTGATGCATATCTTCTTAGATTCCCTAGTAAGCATTTTATTAGCTGTCTTCCATCAAGAAGATTTCCCTGATTTATCTTGTTCACCACCTATCTTGTTTAATTCCTATTTCCTCCCTCAAATGTAACTGCTACATTCCTCATAATGTGCTCTCCCTGAACACCTTTGGAGAGGCCATCAATACTCCTTTGTGCCTTATGAGGGATCCCTGCACCCCTCAGCAGGGACCCCAAAATATCCCTGTGTGCCGCATGAGATCCAGGCCCAGATGATGCCAGGGAAGGAAATGTGCCCTCAGCCCAGGGACGCTCAGCATGGGCTCCCCCAGCCCTCAGGGTCCCGCCGCTGGTCACAGCAGCCCCTGCCTGGCTCCTGCCTGCCCACACCGTGGGCATCCACAGCTGCTCCTGGGCATGGGTGGGCTTTGCTGCTGCTACCACCTGGACAGAGCGGTGACAACTCCATTTCTTTATTTGAACATAAAATGGGGGCCAATGCCTACCCTGGCTGACAGGGCCTGCCCAGCTTCAGTTCTGGCTGGGGAACCGGACCAGGGGGCTCAGGGGCAGAGGATCTTGTTTCGGAGGGGTGGGTTTTGGGCAGGCCTCGAGACGGTGTTGCAGCTGCGGCAGAGCAGACAGGGGCAGACGTGGACAGGTGGGATAACAGGTCAAGTTCTCTTTGCCCGAGTTTTGGCTCCCTCTTCCTGAAGATGAGCCCAGGAGCAGCTGGGAGGTGAGGCGGGCGAGGCCAGGCTGGTGGGCGTGAGCCTGGGGTGGCCCCACACCTCAGCCCGGCATGACCGGCCCTCACCGTCCCACTCCCAGCATGTCTGGACATCCCCACCACGCGAGCTAGACTCACGGTCATGTTTCAGGGCCAGGGTCGGGTGGGCAGCCGACATCGTGGCGGACCCCGGGTGCCCGGACCTCTAATATTCTGCCTTAGGCAGAGATGACCAAATGTTGCTTTTGTGTTTCTTCACATGCAGAACTGGGATTTTATATGTGCAGAGGTAGACAAAAGTCCAATGCAGGTGTCTAGATGTTGTCAGAGAACTTTGGGAAAGTCAATTCTACGCGCTATTACTGAGAATTGGTGCATCAAAATCATCATGGTAGATATCATCTTGGAAGTGATAATCACTCTTGGGTGGTCCTGGTGACCCAGGGAAGCCGGTGATTATCACTCTGGAAGTGTCCATTCTCACGTTACAGAACCCGATGTTATCTTAACTTGTCCGGGAACTAGATGAATATTAAAGGGGCAGCTGCTCCCAGTCCATCAACCAGGAAATGACAATTTATTATTTATACATTAATAGAAACCAACTCTCTATCATACACTGAAAGATTTCTGTTTCCATGAATCAGGCACAATAACCAGAAAACAGCCTGTGGGGTCAGCAGCGGCTCTTCACCCAGGTGGTTCCAATGCTTGTGAGGTCGGATCCAGGTTCAACGAAGCCTGAAAAGTCCTCCTACGGAGCACTCTTAAAATCAGGGTTTTGAGATCTCACCTGGTTGCTGCCAGGTTGTAAATAAATTTTTCTCATTTTGAGAATTTGGTCAGCAGAAGCTGATCATTTATAACAATGTTCTTTTCAACAAGCTTCCCCCAAACCTTCCTTGGATACTTTCATCTGGGGAAGCAAACACCTAATCCCATTTCCATCTCATGTTGTTTTCCCCCATCGGCCTTTGGGATTGGGCAAATTGCACATCTTTCAGTTAAGGCTTTGGGAGCCAAGATGTCAATGGACATAGTTCAAAACAAAAAAAGGGCCTGGGGAACTCTGGGCTATCCTGGTGACTTTCCACCCACCTTCCTGCACTGTGATACATCCCTAGCAGGAAAGAAGTAAAACAACTGGGTTCCTTCAAGTCCTGGCATGTCTAGTGCCTAGCTGCCAGCCTGCAGTAGCTCTGTGGTACCAGAACCGCACTGTTGCTCCTGGCCAAGAAGCAGTGGCCAGAAGAGCCTGGGCAGGTCCCATCTGCACACATTGGAATATTATTCCTCTAGAAATGGTGTCCCTGGGTGGGCAGAATTGAATCTGCAGCCTCTAAAGGAATCTCAGAACCTCGGAAAAGACTCTAGGCAGCTTAAGCACCCAGCTGAAGAGCCCTTGGTGCAGAGCTCTCAGTAGAAACTTTGGGATTTAATCCCACAAGAAGTTTTGTCAGTTGTTTAGCACCTCTGGAAAGTTCTGCTCCTTTCTGGTGAGTGATTTTTCAGTGGAGAATAGGGGAGCCCTCCCAGCCCGTGGGGGTCCGGTGAAGAGACAGCCTGCCTGACCTTGCCAGCTACAGCTTCGCTTTCGGTGAGTATTTCTGCTTCTTGTTAAGGGTAGAAACTCAAAAACAGTCTCTGACGTGAGAACTGTTCCTTTTCGCCTTTGCATTTTTCGGTTGCGCAGACCCACCATTTAGAAACGGTCGCGTTACAAGCTTAGCCCAGTACAGCGTGCTATTTCTGCCTCTTGAATTCGTGCGCCGACAGTGGAGCGGGCGTGTTCTTACCTGCCCTCCCTCCCGGCTCGGTTGTGCGGCGGTCCTCGGTTCTCGGCGGGGGGGCTGCTTTTGTCTCTCTGTGTGGGAGACGGGGGGCTCTCTACGTGCAGCGCGGCCCTCTTTCTCTCCACGTGGCGTGGACGCTCTCTCTCTCTGTGCGGGGGAGGGGGGGTTTACCCGCGGTGCGGTGTGGCCCTGGTATCGGCTTGCCACGTGGCCGGGAGACCTGCATTCCTAGGCGGGGGAGGCTTTGTCCCTCTCTCCACGTGGTTGGGCGGATCCCGATTCCCCGCTGCTGCTGCTGGCAATTTTAAAAGGACTGTTTGCTGCTCTATTGAAAGGCTTTTGTCTGTTCGTTATCGCCTTCCTAACTGTTGGTTTTTTTGTAATCTGTTGCTGGTTTTGGCTTTGCCTTCGGTGGGTTGGACTCAGTATTGTGCATTTTACAGCTAAAATGGGCTCAAAGTTAAGCACATTACAAAAGGGAGTGTATTATCATATTGTTGCAATTTTAGTCAGTGGAAACGTTAATTTTTCTAAAAGAAAATTGAAACAGTTTGTAAAATGGCTTTTTCTGCACTTCCCACAAATTTCTCCTGAAGAAATCCATAATATTCAATTTTGGGACAAAGTTGGAAATAAATTGATAACCTTGGGACAATCTGGAGATACATCTTCAGCGAAGTTTGTGTTCTGGAGTTTACAAATTTGAACAGCTTTACTTAAACAAAAGGAATTGGAGAAAAAGCCAAATTTGAAGCTATGCGCCTCTGCTCTCCCTGCTTCTCCCTCCCGCAATCCTAAACCTTGTACCCCAAAACTTGGTATTTTAAAGAGAGCATTCTCTACTAATTCTCTGGGAAGTCGACTCCCTGATCCCTTTTAAATGCCTGAGTTCCTTTGTCCACAAAGTCCTGGCCAGACGGCGTGGGAAACCCAATACCCTGGGTCCCCTGCTCAGAAATCCAGAGCGCATGTTTGTGTCTCAGAGAGCAGTGTTTCCCAAAATGGCCCCCAGTCTATAGGGGCCCCACAAGATGGAGGCTGCCACGTGGCACCTTCCCAAACCTGGTCTTCTTCTTCCCAAGACTCTCCTAAGTATCTCAAAATTCCCTCCCCCTCCCTTCCTGCTCCTGGTGACCCCTCCCCTCCCCCACCTCTACCTGCTGTACCCTCAGCTCCACCCCTCGACTCCTCCCAGGGGGCGTCTGCTGACGTGATGTCACCAGGCGCCCCCACCCTCTGCCAAACTCCTGACCCCGCCGCTAGTTCCCACGGTATCCCCGCCCCTTTCCAGCTCCCAGTCCCCACCCCCTGTGCCCATGTGTCCCCGCCCCTTTCCCTGGTTCCCATGGTGAGGACACTCCCACTGTTTTTCCCCAGAGCTGTGCCTGTGATCCCATTGCTTCCAATACAAGTGATACAGGGCAAGAAGCGGCAGACCCGATACAAGGTCCCATTCTGTCATTTGCTCCTGTCACGTATCAGCCTGCAGCACAAGCAGGAGCAGCTCCAGCTGCTAATTGGAATTCTTTTGGATGGCAATTGATTAAAGAGATCTGTAAATCTCACAAAGAATATGGACCACACAGTCCATATTTCCGTGGCCTTTTAAATTCTGAACTGAGTAGGACTGTAGTAGTCCTGCATGATTTAAAACAGCTTTTCTCGTGTCTTATGACTTCTACAGAATTCAAATTATGGGAATTAGCATGGAAGCAATTGTTAAAAGATGCTCTTCCAGGCTTGCTGGCTGATCTGAACACAGTGAAAGCTACCAATGGCGTGACAATCACCATTGAACATCTCTCTGGTGAAGGTCTGTGGGAACTCAGCTCACCACATCGGATGCTCTGAGTCCCCAGGAGCACCCTTGGGGGGCTCGAAAGTCCTGGAATGTAGCCAGGAATTCTTGGTGGCTCGATTTTGATCCCTCAAAGGATGTGCCGCCTAAGTGTGAGGGTTTGCAAGTCACCAGGGTGTGAATGGTGGAGGGATGGCACTTTTTAGGATAGAAATACAACTTTTCTAGTTTTGGTACAGGGGGGTCTAATGGAGGCAAGATGGAGGATTCAGGCCCAGCCTTGTGGTCTTTCTCCTTCTTCTTGGCATCCATCTTTCGGGTGACGTAGACACTTTTAGATTGGTTCAAGGTGGTGGTTCACTATCCAACATAGGTGTGGGGCATTGGAAGAAAACTGTAAATATCCTGTACGTAATTATCAATATAAGAATTTATGGCCACCCCGTGGGCGGTCAGAGTGCTTGTGGCTGCCGTGCTGGTCAGATCCCGGCTGAGCAGAGTGAGCATTCAAGATAACAAACAATAAACTATCTGCAGACCGAACTACTGAAGAGTCCAGTTTCATAATTTAGCTGCGTGCTGCCCACGAACCATCCTACGTGTGTGTCGGCAGAGACAAACAGCCGTTCCAATACCTGGCGGTCCCTGGCTGGGCTCGAGGAAGACAGGCTTCACCCAGGCAGCCTTCGCCCAGGCGGGCAGCCTCGCAGCTGGACCTGTTCCCGGGAGAACGCTGATATCTCCCTGGGAAGACAGCCAGCCGACTGAGAGCAGCAGCCACCGAGACCATCCGAGACCATTGCAGCACTCCGCTCTTACCGACGGTGATTCGTAGCAGAACAGCCCGGACTGGATCAGAAGGTTCCTCTGACTCCACCTCCTGCGGGCTGCTGGACAGGACCTGGGAGCCTCCGGACTGCCCTGACGACACAGGGTCGGTGAGAAAGTTCAGATTTAAGAACACCACAAACATAAAAAATGGGAAACACCTACACCAGAGAACAGTTAGAGATCCTCTCAGACCTACAGAGCTTGACAGATACGTATACAGAGGGAATTCCCAAGAAACATCTTAAAGATTTATTGCTCTGGGTCAGATTTAATTACCCATCCACAGAAACCAGGTTGTTATTTGAAGTGGGTTTCTGGCAGGAGCTCAACAGACATATATACTTGCTAGCAACGAGAAAAGATGAAACAGTCTTGAAGCTGTTATCTCCAGTGAGGTTTATGCTGGAGGCAATTTTGGCTGAGGCTAGGAGCTCAGCCAAGCGGCCGGTTGATAAAAACCCCCAGAAGAAGGGGGAGCATCAGGGCACGGGACAGAGGTCAGCTCTGGTCTCAATTAGCCCGGAGGAGTCTGCCCTCGGAGAAGGGGGGCAGGAAGAATTAGTTCTGCCTTCACTCCCAATTCCCTGAAAGCCCAAGGGACCTCCAAAATACCCCAAAACCCCAGAGAGTTCAGGGGACTCGGCTGACTCAGATACAAGCCCTGTCCCAAACCCAGGCGATCCTGAGGAAGGGGGTGTTCCCGAATTGCAGGAACCAGATGCGGGAGGGACGGGGGGAGCCAAGGACTTGGGCACTGAAGGTCGGGGAGGAAGTTGGGACCGGCATGGGAACGCCGCGCGGCGGCCGCGATTACTCAATAAAGGCAGCGGTGGGAACAGCGGCGGCAGCGGTCCCAAAGGGGGAAGAGGGGGGTGCAGGGGCAGGGGGATCTGACGCGGTTGGCACAGGTGCAGTGCCAGGAGCGGTGATTCAAATGTCACGCGCGGGACGGGAGGCATGCGTGGGAGCTGGGGCGCGCGGGGTTTCGGGAAAGGGCAGAAGTTCCATTGCGTCCATGTCACACACGGGCAGCGAGGTGGGTGGAGCAGCAGAGACCCAGGCGGCGCCCGCAGGGAGACGCAGAAGACGCGGTAATCCCAGAAACTGAGATGAGATGCTCCGCTCGGATCGCAGCACGCACGCGGGTCCACGCGCGAGAGGAGATCGTCGCAAGGAGGCGGGGCATGAATACAACATCAGAGGGAGAAGGGGGGACAGATGCAGATACCAGGGGGGAAACATCTGAGACGGAGCAGGAGGGGGACAGTGACATCAGTCCAGAAGAGACGGGGGGCATTCCCAAAGCCGTGTGTGCACGGAGGGCGCGGGCAGGGCGTGGCAGGAGGAGGGTTTGGTCCTCGGTGACGTCTCGAACGAGGAGGGCGCGTGACCAGAGCTCCAGCTCTCGGGGCTCCACCCCTTCCCCAGTCCTGGACCCCACCGCTCCAGCCCCTGGGAGGCAACCTCACCCAGCCCAGGGAGATGTTCGGGTATTCGGTCCACATTGCCAGCCCAAATAAAAGCCGTACGAGCCTGATCCCAACAAAGGCTGCAGCACTCAGTCAAAGCAGAAGACCAGGAGCCGATGAGCTCATGACGTCATCCGGGTCGCTCGGGTGGAGGACAGCGCCACCTCGTGGACGGATGATCACAGTGCAGGACATCATAGGCCCGATTGGTGGAGCCACAGCGCCACCTCGTGGCAGATCCGCAATGGTGCAGCAGTTTTTCCCTACAGTGTATAAAAAGAAAGGTATAGCAAAGAAGACAATGATATCAGAACAAATGGATTTTCCATCGACTTTGGGATTTCAAGAATTTGAAGATACGCCATATGGGATTGATCCACAAGAGGAAGAGATGATACACATCACAGCTTCACAAGGAATTCCGGCATGGGTGTTTTCAGCAGCAAGGGTGGTGAAGAGTCTTCTGCATTCACTTGATACAGCAGTGAGGACACATTCACGAGAACCTCAAGTTCCCTTTTTGGAAATGGGAACAAAGTCAAAAGCCTCAAAGGAGAGGAGGTGGTTTGGGGAGTCACCGAAGACTTCCACAGTCCCATTATGTTTGCAGTTGCCAATGGAACTTCCCACAGAAGAACAGCAACCTCCAGTGAAGACAACGAATTGGAAGCACATCAGAAGGATGCTATCCAAGGAAAGAGATTTATTACCAGGATCAGGGGTTCTGACAATGCCAGTGACTTATGACGCACAGGGTCAGAATCCTAGGTGGGAAAGGCTGAATCATGATGTGGTCAAAGACTTAGCAAAGGCCATTCAAACTAATGGGTTGTGTTCACAATACTTCAAACAACTCCTAACAGGGACATTCCAAATGTACGACCTCACGCCATTCGACATTCAAAATCTTGTGTCATGCTTCTCACAGACATGCAGAACCTCTTCTGGGACAGAAGATGGAGACGATATCTCACGGAATTGAGGAACGGTTATCAAGGTGGGCCCAACGCGAACCTCACTGTAGCACAGCTGGCAGGAGATCCTCCAAACGACAACCCAGCAGAGCAAGCAGTACGGCTTCCCAGAAACATGTTGACCAACATCAAAGAAGCAGCACGAAGAGCAATCCTGCAAATAGCACCAGCAGGAGTTTCCGACATCCCATACGCTTGTATTTGGCAAGGTCCCTCAGAACCTTTCTCAACCTTCGTGGATCGACTCATGCAGGCAGTGGATGGACAGGTGGTGGAACAATGGTTGAAGCAGCCTCTCATGGAAACCTTAGGTTTGGCAACGCCAACCCAGATTGTCAACGGGTCATATCTGCACTGCAAGGCTGACCAACCTTGGCAGAGATGGTAGAGGCATGCAATTGTGGGAACAAGGTGGGAACAGGACATGTTGAAGGACAGATGGGAAGGCAACTGAGGGGGACGCTCAGAAGGACTGGATGGGAAGTACTGGCAACTGCTCCAACAGCAGAACAACTGGAAGGGAAGGTACTGTCCAGAAAAGAACAATCCAACAGCAGAATGAGGTGATAAACAGACATGAAGAGGAACTGTCCAGAAAAGAACAATCCATCCAAAGGACAGAAACCACAGGTGTGGAGAAAATTTGGGCATTCTGTGAAAGAGAATTATTCCCCAGGCACATGAAATCCAAGCTCAACATCAAAACAGAAACCACTTTGCACCCATCAAAAGGAAGCATTCTGTGAAAGAAGTTATGGCAGACGGATGACGCAGGGACAAGCAGAGCAATTGTTGGGGAACGGAACAGGAGCATTTACCCTCATCAAAGTCCTCAGCAGGTTCCACAAGTGATCCAGACCACAGGGACAAGGGGACAATGCACACTGGGAACTTCCAAATTAGTGTGTTTTCTAAATGAAAGTCCTCAGCAGGATTCTGACAGTGATCCAGACCTCCTCCAACCAGGGGCATTGTAGGACAAGATGGCAGCTTCCAAATTGGGACTCATTGTTTTCTAAATGAAAGTTGTCAGAGAGTGGACAATGAACACAGAATTAACACAAAAAGGCAAAGCCTTTTTGACCATTGGACAAGATGGCGGAGAACAGTAAGTTGCAACTCATTGTTTACCACCTCATGGACAAGAACACAGGCCATGCCAGTCTTTGCAAAAGAGGGTCATTGACTTGAAGGAACATGTCAAGAGGTGCACACGACATGGGTGAAGCATGCCATAGGTGAGGAGGATGAACCCACACTCGCCTGCCAGTTGACATAGGCGGAGGGAAAAAACCAAAAACCATAGAGGTCAGAGGAATGCTTGACACCAGAGCAGATGTCACAGTGATATCTTACATCTTTTGGCCTCGTGAATGGGGTTTGGTTGTGCCCTTGGGGTCTCTCTCAGGCATAGGGGGAGCTTCTCTGTGTCTGCAGAGTGAGAACTCCATCGTTGTTACAGGACCAGGAAACAAAATGGCGATCATTCGTCCTTTTGTGGTGCAAAGGCCAATCACAGTTTGGGGAAGAGATCTTTTGGCTCAATGGGGCACAAAGATTGAGCTGGATTTTTAATTGGGGTCACTGTGGCACTCACCACACTAAAGCTGACCTGGAGAACAGATAACCCAGTATGGGTGGATCAGTGGCCCTTGGAACGGAAGAAATTGAGTGCCCTGAAAGACCTGGTTCAAGAACAGTTGCAGAAAGGACACATCAAGCCGACAGACAGCCCTTGGAATTCTCCAGTGTTTGTCATCAAAAAGAAATTATCAGGCAAGTGGAGGCTGTTGCATGATCTCAGAAAGATCAATGAAGTCATCGAGGACATGGGACCTCTTCAACTGGGACTTCCATCGGTCTCAATGATTCCCAGAGATTGGCCACTTGTGGTCATCGACCTCAAGGACTGCTTCTTCAGCATACCACTTCATCCAGATGATGCACCTAGATTTGCCTTTTCCGTTCCAAGCATCAAAAAGGAAACACCTCTGCAGCGGTACCATTGGGTTGTACTCCCTCAGAGACTCAAGAACTCACCCACAATTTGTCAGTGGTACATGGCACAAGCTTTGTTGCCGGCGTGGAAGAAATTCCCAAAGGTGAGGATCATTCATTATATGGATGATCTGCTCATCGCAGTTTCAACAAAACAAGAACTGCAAAAGGCTTGTGATTGTGTGATTGCAGAGGTGGGGAAAGCAGGCTTGGAGATCAGCATTTCAAAGATTCAGGAGGTCGCACCTTGGAAATATCTAGGGTGGAAGATTTCAGACAAGACAATAAGACCTCAGAAGATGGAAATCAGCTCAAGAGTTACCAATCTGCATGATCTACAGCAACTTCTAGGGGAAATCAACTGGATGAGACCAATTTTGGGAATAACAAACGATGACATTCCAGCATTGCTCGATCTTTTGAGGGGAGACACAGACATCCGGTCCCCCAGAACACTCACGCAGGAAGCAAGGAAAGAACTGGAAAAGGTGACAGATGCCATTCAAAAAAGACAAGCACATCGAATTGTCCAATCGTTGCCTTTTGAGTTAGCAGTGCTGGGAAAGAAGACACAGTTCCATGGTCTGATCTTTCAGTGGAACTTGTCTCAAAAAGACCCTTTGATAATCATAGAGTGGTTCTTTACCACACAGGCCTTCAAAAACAATCCTTACTGACTTGGAGATGGCAGCACAGATCATCATCAAGGGGAGAACAAGGCTATTGACAATAGCAGGATGGGAATTCTCGACCACTCATTTACCTTTGAAGCAAGATTACTTTGATTGGGCAATGCAGAAGTTGAAAGACTTGTTAATTGCATTGTTGGCTTTTCCTGGAATTTGTACAATTAATTTCCCACAACACAGGCTGTTGCAGTCACAAATATGCTGTAGAGCAAAACCAAAGATGAGTGATGAGCCTTTGGAGGGGATCACAGTGTTCACTGATGGTTCAGGGAAGACACACAAATCAGTAATCACGTGGTTAAATTCAGCAACTGGGGAATGGGACTCAAATGTAAAAACGGTTCAAGGCTCTCCACAAATTGTGGAATTGGCAGCTGTCGTTCGAGCATTTCAGTTGTTCAAACAACCCCTCAATCTAGTCACAGATTCCGCATATGTTGTGGGTGTGGTCAGACGACTAGAGGGTTTGCTTTTGAAAGAGACCAATAATGAGATCTTGTTTTCATATCTGGTGAGCATGAAAACATTGCTAGAAAACAGAGAGCACGAATATTTCATCACTCACATCAGGGCTCACACAACACTCCCAAGATTTCTAGCAGAAGGGAATGCTCGAGCAGACAGGTTGACAATGCCCATTTTGCAAACACTCCCAGACATTTTTGAGCAAGCGAGGTTGAGTCATGCATTTTTCCATCAAAATGCACAAGCACTGATGGAATCCTTTCGCCTCACAAAAACTCAGGCGAGGGAAATCATTAGTGCTTGTCCTGATTGTCAGCTGGTGCAACCTCCAGCTTCCACAGGAGCAGTCAATCCACGAGGACCACAAAGTCTTCAGTTGTGGCAGGCTGACGTGACAAAATATCCATCATTTGGGAAGCTCAAAAATGTCCATGTTTCAGTCAACACATTCTCAGGAGCAGTCTTTGCTTCAGCACATACATCAAAACAAGAACACGCTTGTCGGCATTTTTTGCAGGCACCTCTCACTAGGTCTGCTCCTTAAGAGATAAAAACAGATAATGGCCCAAGAACACAGGCAGGGTCCTTGACAAATGGGGCTTAAGAAATGGGGTGAAGACATACGTTTGTATTCCCCATTCACCCACAGGTCAAGCAATCATTGAAAGAACACACCACACCCTGAAATCCCTCTTGATAGACAAAAGAGGGAGAAGCTCAGAAAACGCCACACATGAAATTAAACAAAGCACTGTATGTGTTGAATTTTCTTAACAGTTCACCTTCAGAGCCCAATCCACCAATTTTGAGACACTTTTCGAACAGCTCACAGGCAAAACTAAGAGAGAATCCTTTAGTTTTGATCAGAAACCCTGAATCAGGACAAATAGAAGGTCCCTTCAAATTAATTACTTGGGGCAAGGGTTTCGCTTGTATCTCCACAGGACGTGGTCTGAAGTGGGTGTCGTCGTGGCACGTAAAACCATTCTGAATGCGGGAACTGGAGAGCACTGATTTGGGAGGCAGAGAGACGGGCACGCAGATGGAGGGGGAGTCTCAGACTGCAAACAGCCAATCAGAAGATACATCTGAAAATAAAGGGGAGGGGAAACTTTTCTTTTGGGATTTCACAGAAAAACAATATTCTTTCATAACGGGCTGGGGACATGCATTCATGTTGCTCATGTGTTTCTTTCCTTTGTCTATGGCCATGTTTTATAATGCATATTTACGGTTGATCAACCCAAAACAAATGTCTGGGAGGCTTTGGCTCAGGCAGCAAATTTGGAAGCATTTGTTTAAAAACTGCTGCCTGGAAAGCCTTTTTCGGCATGCATGATTGGACTTCCAACAGACGTTTTTGGCCAATTCCAATCCCTCCAGTTAAGATTTAGCAGGTCATTAAAGATCCTGTGGACTCAGTATTGCTTGCATGCATCTCCTTCCTGGGCTCAAAGTTTACAGAACCAAAGGAGTTGTATTATCTTTGGGTTGTTGACAATTGGAATTGTGGAATGCAATTCAAAATTTTTATCAAAAAGTAAATTAAAACCAGTTTGTTAAATCCCAATCACAAATTTTATAGAAATGCATCCTGAAGAAAAGTGACCAACCATATTCAATTTTGGGATAAAGTTGGAAATAAATTTTTTTAATTTTGGGACAGATTTGTCATGGAGATATATGAATATCATGGGAGGTTTGTGTTCAGAAAAAATCTCAATGCTATCACCCGATTCAAAAATTTAAAGAAACAAAAGCACAAAGAAAAAGCCAAATTTTACAGCACTATGATGTTCTGCTGCGATGATGAAGTATATCCCTGGGACAATCCTAAATGGATTGCTACCCCAAAACTTAGTATTTTAATGGCATCGGGGATTCCTTGACTCAATTCTCTGGGGTGTTGGCTGAGCAAACACCCTGATCCCTTTAAAATGCCTGACATGTTAAAAAGACATGGAAGTGTGAGACAGGCAGCTCTCCAAAAAAAACCCAAAATCGATTATCCCCTGCTCGCCTAAGACATGAGTGTGGAGTTTTCAGGCATGAGCTGCATGAATCTTTCTGATCATTCAAGATCGATTCATGAGAATATTCAAAGAATAGAGGATAGTATCCAAGTTGGTGAAATAACCGGATCATGGATTGATGATGTGGTGAAGTTTTTCGACCTATAGCCCTTGTGGAGAGAAGTTTTTGAGAATAGGTTTTACATTCTAATAGTTCTTGCAGTCCTCACACTTTTGTACCTTGTGTTTTTCTATGTCCACCCCTCTAGCAAAACCAAGTTGCAAAAGAAGTGTTTGTGATGCAACGAGAGGGGGAGATGTGGGAACTCAGCTCACCACGCCGGATGCTCTGAGTCCCCAGGAGCACCCTTGGGGGCCAGGAAGTCCTGGAATGTAGCCAGGAATTCTTGGTGGCTCGATTTTGATCCCCAAAGGATGTGCCGCTTTTAAGTGTGAGGGTTTGCAAGTCACCAGGATGTGAATGGTGAGGGATGGCACTTTTAGGATAGAAATATAACTTTTCTAGTTTTGGTACAGGGGGGTCTAATGGAGGCAAGATGAAGGATTCAGGCCCAGCCTTGTGGTCTTTCTCCTTCTTCTTGGCATCCATCTTTCGGGTGCAGAGACACTTTTAGATTGGTTCAAGGTGGTGGTTCACTATCCAACATAGGTGTGTAAATCCCAAAACTGTAAATATGGACCGTAATTAGTCCATATTTATGGTGCCGCCTTTTAAAGAGTGAACTAAGTAGGACTGTAGTAATCCCACATGATTTATCCCAGCTGAGCTCATGAGCATTCAAGATAACAAACAATAAATTATCTGAAGACCAAATTGTTGAAAAGATGAAGTTTCCAGTTTCATAATTTAGCTGATCTGAACACAGCGAACCATCCCACACGTGTGACAGTCACCATTGAACAGCTGTTCCGATAAAGGTCGATGGTCTTTACCCTCTGTCCAAGCTACCACAATTCTTGTAGAAACACTTGAAAAAGTCAAGGAAGCTGCTGAAAAAGCATTCTTTTCCCTCCAACCTGAGGGGCCTTTCAAACCTTACAGCAAAATAAAGCAGCTACCATCAGAGCCTTTCTAAAAATTTGTTGAAAGATTAACTAGAGCTATTGAAATACAAGTTAAAAAAGAGAATGCAAGGGAAGAAGTTTTAGAGGAAATGGCATTTACAAATGCAAATGAACAGTGTCGTGCAGCAATTTTGAGTCTCCCTCTAGAACCCCCCCTACACTAAAAAGATATGCTTCTAGTCTGTAACAGGAAAGTGCCTTTGAAGAGTGTTGCGGAAGACACCAGACCAAGGCTGCTGCCAAGACTCCCTCAGTGTGTTGCCGTTGCCAGCCCTGCACCCATTCCCTCAGCACA
The DNA here is from genome assembly GCA_024865655.1 of Emberiza elegans. Lineage (NCBI taxonomy): Eukaryota > Metazoa > Chordata > Aves > Passeriformes > Fringillidae > Emberiza > Emberiza elegans. The sequence continues at coordinate 15,308 of JALJVW010001311.1, forward strand.
GCAGCACCCTGGGCAGCAGCAAAGACCAGCTATGCTTGACCCAACAAGGCCTTGCCTGCTCTGTAATAACCTTGGGCACCGGAGTAGTCAGTGCCCCTGAAAAAGCAATTTGATGAGTTTAGAAATGGCTCGAGAGGAGAATTGCAAGCACTCCCAAGGGGTCAACAACAACAAAAAAACAGAAAGGAGAGTGCTGGTCTGCCAGGTATGCAGACACAAAAAGAGCAGGCCAAGGGAATAAGGGAAGCAAAATAAACAAAGCGTGCGGTAATGTTAATATTACTGTAAGTGAAGCAAATGTTTCAAAGACCACGTCTGCTGGTCCATTGTTGCAAGCGAAACAAAATAATCTTTGCTATGATTTAGGTGAACCTATGTTAACCACGTCTTCTGTTAATGAGCCTTACAGGTTGCAGCTGACAGAATCACTCCACCTGAAAGACACTGACTGGCATTTTGTCTCTGTCATTCCAGAACAGAAAGGTACCTGGCATCGGATTCGTTGTAAGTACATCATCATTGGGGACACCAAACACACACCAGCAGAGATTGAAATTGCTCCAGGAATGACAACATCAGATCCTGAGCAATTCGCTCTCGAGCTGCACTGTTTCCACCCATCGCTGTTTCTTCCCAAAGGACAAATTGTTGCACAAGCTATCCCTGTGCCGTTTTTACCTGAAAGCACCGAAAAGCGAGGGGCCTCAGTCACCCGGGTCCAAGTTATTGGGAAAGACATTCACAAAGTATGGTGTAATGTCAGTGGGGGTGGGGAGTCAAAACACATTGAGATGCTTGTAGACACGGGTGCAGACTGCACAATAATCCCAGTACAACACTGGCCAGCACAATGGCCTTTGCAAGACATTGCCGGTCACATTCGAGGTGTAGGAGGTCTGCAATTGGCGAGACAATCCAAAAGCATCATCCATATCGAGGGACCAAACAGACAATTGGCAAATATCCGTCCATTCATGCTAGATCATTCGGAACCTTTGTTAAGGAGAGATTTAATGGCCCAGTGGGATGTCACTATTCATATTCCAGACTCTCCACAGCATTTTTGTACAGCGGTTGTGGAACAGCGCCCGCCCGAAAACTGAAGTGGAAAACAGACAAACCAGTTGAGGTAAAACAATGGCCACTCAGTAAACAAAATATTAAAGCTCTTGAAGAGCTAGTGGAAGAACTAAAAAAGGGTCATATTGTGGAGACCACGTCCCCGTGGAATTCTCCAGTGTTTGTCATTCAAAAAGCTGATAAAAAGAGATGGTGGCTCCTCCACGACCTCCGACAAATTAATAATGTAATTGAAGATATGAGCTCTCCCCAACCTGGTATGCCATCCCCAACTATGCTTCCCCGAGATTGGAAATTAGCTGTTATTGATATAAAAGATTGTTTTTTCCATATTCCCCTACACCCGGACGATGCACCACGTTTTGCATTCTCGGTCCCCACCATCAACATGGAAGCCCCTATGAAAAGGTACCATTGGACCGTTCTTCCTCAGGGACTGAAAGTCTCACCAGCTATCTGCCAGCAGTATGTTTCTTCCCTGCTTTCCCCAGTGCGTGCAGCTGCTGAAAAGGCTATCATCTATCATTATATGGACGATATCCTGGTGTGTGCCCCCAGTGATGATTTACTCACACATGCGCTTGACCTAACAATCGATGCATTGATTGTTGCAGGGTTCGAGCTCCAGGAGGAGGAAATTCAAAAGATGCCACCTTGGAAGTATTTAGGCTTAGAAATTGGAAACAGGACCATTGTTCCTCAAAAAGTAGAAATCAATCCAACGATCAAGACCCTTGCGGATGTCCACAAGTTGTGTGGGTCTTTAAATTGGGTAAGGCCATGGCTGGGTCTGACTAACGAAGACCTTGCCCCTCTTTTCGATTTATTGAAAGGGGTAGAGGACCTGGGTGCTCCTAGGTCTATGACCCCAGAGGCACGGAAAGCTCTAGAAAAGGTTCAGTTTGCAATGTCCACAAGACAGGCCCATCGATGTCGGTCTGACCTGCCATTCAAATTTATCATCTTAGGTAAGTTGCTACACCTTCACGGAATCATTTTTCAGTGGGAAGAAAAGCAAACACCTAAGGCAAAGGATACACCTAAGAAGAGCCAGGACCAGAGGGACCCTCTCTTGATCCTAGAATGGGTTTTCCTCAGTCATAAAAGGTCCAAGAGATTGACTAAGCCTCAGGAGCTGGTAGCAGAACTGATCCGGAAAGCTAGAACCTGGATCAGGGAGCTAGCAGGATGTGACTTCAAGTGCATTCACATTCCAATTCAGTTAAAATCTGGCTAAAATACTATGCAAATACTGGAACAATTGTTTCGAGAAAATGAAGTATTGCAGTTTGCTCTGGATTCCTACTCAGGACAAATTTCTGTACAACGGCCTGGTCACAAAATGTTCAAACAAGATGTTCAATTCACTCTGAAATTGAGAAGTGCTCTAAGTAAGAGACCTTTAAAAAAGGCTCTGACCGTTTTTACAGATGCGTCCCGGAGGTCCCACAAGTCTGTTATGACTTGGAAGGATCCTCAAACCCAGCAGTGGGAGACGGACATTGCTGAGGTGGAAGGTTCACCTCAGGTTGCGGAATTGGCTGCAGTTGTTAGGGCTTTTGAAAGGTTCTCAGAACCATTCAATCTGATCACAGATTCTGCATATGAAGCAGGAGTAGTATCCAGGGCAGACCAAGCAATACTGCAAGAAGTATCTAACATCGCACTTTTTGAATTGCTCTCAAAGCTTGTAAAGTTAGTCACTCAGAGAGAGCAACCATTTTATGTGATGCACGTCAGGTCACACACTAACCTGGAAGGGTTCATTGCCGAAGGCAACAGAAGGGCAGATGCTTTTGCTGCACCTGCAGAAATGACACCTCTCCCAAATGTTTTTGAACAGGCAAAAATCAGCCACCAGCTTTTCCACCAAAATGCACCCGTCCTGGTTCGTCAGTTTCACATCACTCGAGAACAGGCCAAGGCGATTGTAGCCACGTGCCCAAATTGCCAACAACATGCACTCCCTACAGTGAGTACGGGAGCAAACCCAAGGGGATTGAACAGTTGTGAATTGTGGCAAACAGATGTTACACATACACAGTCATTTGGACGGCAGAAATACGTTCACGTTAGTGTAGATACCTTTTCTGGAGCGGTCTATGCTTCTGCCCACACAGGAGAATCATCTATTGATGCCATTAGGCACCTCTTACAGGCTTTTTCTTTCATGGGCATCCCCAAGGAGTTGAAAACTGATAATGGGCCTGCCTACAAATCCAAGGAATTCGGGAGCTTCCTGCAGCAATGGGGAGTAGGGCACAAAACTGGCATCCCCTACTCCCCTACAGCTCAAGCCATAGTAGAGAGGACTCATCGCGATATTAAGAGAGTCCTGGACCAGCAACAACAGGTTCTAAAGGTAGAACCTCCCCACATCCGGTTGTCCAGAGCGCTGATCACAATCAATTTTCTGAATTGCTCTTTTGACAGCCTGAATCCGCCCATCCTACGTCACTTTGGGGGGAGCAGTCAGAGATTGATGAAAGAAAAGCCTCCGGTTTTAGTAAGGAACCCCGAGACTTGGAAAATGGTTGGTCCTTACAAATTGGTTACTTGGGGACGTGGATATACCTGTGTGTCCACCCCCTCTGGTTTAAGGTGGATTCCTTCCAAATGGGTGAAGCCCTATGATCCCAAAATCTCAGAGGAATCTACAGAAGCACCCCAGGTTGCTAATGCTGCCTGGAGAAGGAGACGCCGCACGCGTTCTCTGGAAGAAATTTCACTTAAGCTTTCTATCTGCTATAGTTTGTAATATATTTTTGTCTTAAGTTTCCTTTTACTAGTTTAGATCCCGCTGTTGGTGTGCAGTCTCGAGACGCCATGAGACTGAACCTGCATCTCGTCCTGCTCGCGACCGTGTTTTTAATATGTGGAGACAGAGCGTGAGCAAGTCTCCCTTCTCGTTAGCTCGGAGGTCCATGCACCTTTGGCAAGCTAAGCCTGTTAACCCCAAATCGAACAAATCTAATACATTGGCAGATAAAAAACAGTACACATACATTGGCTATCCAAAAAAGAGACCTAAGGCAATTAGACCCTGACTGTAATTCGGAAATTGTTCACTGGTCCAGACTTCAGGCCACCGCAATTATGGTTCTTCTGCCGTAGATCTCGGCAGCAAAAAGCATGGGAGAATTAGGCCGATTGGAATGTTGGGTTGCAAAACAGGCCAATCTCACTTCTACTGCCCTGAGTGACCTCCTATCAGATGAAGAAATTACCAGGCAAGCCACCATTCAGAATAGGGCAGCCATAGACTACCTGCTCCTTCTGCACAACCATCGCTGTGAAGACTTTGAAGGACTCTGCTGCCTCAACCTGTCATCAAAAGCAGAGAACATCCATGCCACAATTGACAAGATGAAAGTCCTGGTGAGCGACATCAAGAGAGAAACAGACGACTGGCTGAGTGGACTGTTCAATAGCTGGGGACTCTCGGGCTGGTTGGGATCTATTCTGAAAACTGTGTTTTTAGTATTGTTTGTTTTAGTAATTGTTATTTTAGTTGTTAGCATTGTTTTTGGACTAATCAAACGCATGGTTCTGAAGTTGATTTGAAGCTCATCTCCCCGTTACCATTTAGAAGCCCTTAGTGCCCCAATAGATGACATGGAAACCTCAGTAGAAAACACTGACCCTCCTGTAGAGGAGGAACTGATCTACCAACCATGGTTTGGCCAGCATTCTGCACCACAAACCCAGTCCTCTTCTTTTAAAACAAAACTAGGGGGAGATGTTGTGGTGTGTCATGTGATTTCCTACCTACAAACCCAGGTGTTCTAGCCCCACCTACCCACAACCCCCTCGTCCCCTTGCCAAGGCCTGTCTATCAAATTCCACATACCATCAAAGCCATCGTGTGATTGGCACAAATTCAAAAGATGCCCCTCAGCCCCCTGGGGTCATTGGGCCAGCCCCCTTCACCTGGTTCTTGTCCCCTGGGGCCCCGCCCCTCTTCACCTGGTTGGCAGTTCCTGCTTACCTGTCTCTCCAGCCCCTGCCCTGGGCTTAAAGAGCTGGGAGCACAGGCTGGCTGCCAGGTTCCAGTATTCTGTTGGAGCAGTTCCAAGAACAATTCAGGCTCTGTGTCATCTTGGAATTAAACTCTGGATTTAAACCCTCCACTGAATTCACTTCTTTCTCTTCGTCTCGTCTAAGGACTCTTTTGAACAAAAAGAGCTGGGTTCCTACAAGCCCGGGCCTAGTGCCTAGCTGCCAGCCTGGGTAGCTCTGTGGTACCAGAAGGGCCTGGCCAAGAAGCAGTAGCCAGACAAGCCTGGGCAGTCCCATCTGCACACACTGGGAATTGGGACCAGCTGGGCGTCGGGGCGGTGTTGCAACTGCGGCAGCGCAGACAGGGGCAGACGTGGACAGGTGAGATAACAGGTAGGGAGCACTTTGCCTGAGTTTTTCGGCTCCTCTTCTGAAGATGGACGGGAGCAGCTGGGGAGAGAGGAGGTGGCTGAGGCCCAGAGCTGGCAGTGGCACACAGGGACCCTCCTGCACAGCAGGGCCCAGAGCTGGCAAGGCTCCCCAGCATGGCTGGAGCTGCTGGCACAGCTTGGCCCAGCTGCACAGCTGCCCCTCAAGGCCCCGGCGAGCAGGGGATGGCTCTGGGCAGGCTCCCTGGCCAGGAGCGGGCCCCAGAGCGCCTCTGCCTTTCAAGGGCAATCTCGTCCCTGCTCTTTCTCCTCCCCACCTTGCTGTGCCTCTGCCCTGTGGCCCTGGGGCTGCTCTTGGCCACGCAGCCTCAGTGGGAGCCAGCACTGGCTGCAGCCCCAGCGGGCCCCCCAGGACAAGGCCCAGCAATTAAGAGGCCAATGAAAGCACTGGGCAGCAGCAGAACCCTCAGCAGAGTTCTTTGGACAACCGTGGACTGGCCACAACTCCACTGCAGCCTGATTGAGAATGTTTCCTGCCTATGTGCAGCCTTTCAAAAAGGAGCTGGAGCTGTAGAGATCAGCAAAAACGCACCATTTTCTCTTCCACCAATACCAACCCAACATAGCACAGCACCATCAACAGGCAAAGTGCTGCACCAGCCACTGGCCATTGCCTATCATGCAGGACAAGGTGTTCCTGGGGGGGCAGAAAACTCTTGGGGTGTTCCAGGGATTCTCAGCGTTTGTGTCTGCCTTGCTGCATCTGTGGGAGCAATGGGGAGCGTGAGCCGTGCTGTGCTGCACTGCTGAGCTGGCAGCACGGTGGATGCGGGCAGGACGTTCTCCGTTTCCCCCGAGCTGGGGCCTGCAGGCACCTTGCTGCCCCTTGGCACAGGCTGTGCCACCCAACAAAGCCCAGCAGGCCGGGATTCCTCTGGGCCAGCCCTTCTGCTCCAGGCAGTGGCTGTCAAAGACAGGGGAAGGGGACCAAAGCCCAGGGTTGAGCAGCCACTGCCAGCCCCCCCCCCCCCTGCCCAAACAGACTGCCTCCCCAGCCCCAGGGACCAGGAAATTGCAGGGATCTCAGGCCCGTGGTATAGTTTTGACTCCCTGTGAGCTGATGCCAAATGCCTTCCTGCAGAGGCTGGGGAGAAGCTGCAGCCAGGCCAGGCTGGGAAACAGTCCTGCAGGGTGTGGAAGCGGCAGCGGGGCAGCCAGGCTGCCATGGATCCCTTCCCACTGTGCCGGGCACAGCGTGTCCAGATGTGCAGCCAAAGCCCCCGGCTGCTGAGCCCCAGGACAAGCCTGAGGGAATGCACGCACCACGCTGGCTGTCCACATTACTCCATTTTTGTTCCAGATATTTGGATTCCTCTAAAGACTTACTAGCTCCTATAGGCTTGTTCTTCATTCTCAGGGTGTCTTAAGAGAAACATTTCCATTTCGCATGAATGGATGTCACAAAAGCAGGGCTCAGCCTGTGAGGTCTGCAGGGACACACCACTCACCCCTGCAATGGGAGCTGGGCTTGCATGCAACATCCACCAAAGGGCCTGGGAACGTTCTCCCTGCAGACACCCCTGTAACTCAACAGCCAGAGAACCTTCTGCCATCTCTGCTCAGCTGCACAGGCACCACTGAGCCGCAGGAGCGGTGAGGGGATGGTGCAGGGCAAGGGCACACACGTGCATGGCTCTGTCCTGGCCCCTGCAGCGATGCCCCCCTGGCCGAGCTTTGGGATCTGAGCTGGCAACTCTCCCAGGGGAAAGGCCTTGACCTACCCTGCCCTTCTCTCAGAGGCTCAATGATGACTCTGGGTTGTGAATCCAGATTATCCTCATCAACATGATCATCTTCTTCAACGGGATAATCTTCATCATCCAGATCATTTTCATCATCAGGTTCATCTGCAAGAAAGGCAGGACAGAACAGCTCCTGTGACACTGCTGAAGATTCTCCTTCAGGCCCGAGTGGCAGTGAGGGCACCTGGGTGACTGGTGCCCTCCAAGGCTGTCCCCTCAACTCTGCCTTCCACTCAGGAGCAGGGCCAGGGGGCCCTCGGGCCTGCAGTGGCCCCACACTGGGATGGAAGGACCCTTTTGGGGCAGTCGGGGCAGAAAGGACTCCCTGGAGCTGCCAGCAGCCCCAAACCCAGCCCCAGGCAGGGCCAGGCCTTGGCAGTGGCAGCAGGAGCAGCTCAGGCTGCCTGGGGGCCAGGCAAAGGGCTGAGAAAGGCTCAGCCCTGGGGGCATGCAGCCCTGGGCTGGTGGCCCCTTCCCTCTCTGCTTTTCTCCGTGGCTGCACAGAGCACACGGAAGGACACACTGCCATTGCACATGGGAGGAGGATGCACAGCTAAATGCTCCTTCCTCCACTGACAGAGATCCTGTGGGATCCCTTAGGGCTCCAGAAGGGAGCAAGGCAAGATTTTTAGCATTCTTCCGCGCTCACTTAGCCTTTAGGAAAATCATAGATGAGTGAGCTTTTGCCACATGGATACTGAATTTTCTGTCAGTAAAATGGGAAATTCAGAGAACTTGCCTCCACCATTGCTCTAGATTTTTCAAACTGTCATTCACCATCTTTTCCAAATAAAGCCATTCATGATCCAAATCTAGAAGGGAGCAAAGACCTGAACCCATTTCCATGGTGTGCTGGGATCCCCCTCTGCCTTTGGGAACTGGGCACTGCAAGGGGGTCAGGGTAAGGCCGTGGGAGCCAGATGTCAATGGACAAGGTCAAAGCTGTAGAGGGGCCTGGGGAGCTCTGGGTTGGCTCCTGGCCACTCTCCACCCGCTTTCCCTGCCCTGTGACACAGCCCTGGCAAGGAACTGAGGAAGCCCCAGGGCCCATGGGGGCTCTCTCCCTCCCCCAGAGGAAACCCTCCCTCAAGGCCTGGGGAAAACCATCCCCAGCACTTCCCGGGGAGCAGGGAGCGCTGTCCCCGGGCTGGGGGAGCCAGGCTGCGGCTCACCTGCCCCCGCTGGCTGGCAGCGGAGCAGCCTGGGCAGCCCTGGCAGGCAGGGCCATGGGCCAGGAGGAGCAGGAGCAAGAGGCGCAGAGCAAGGGCCATGGTGCCTTGCCCTCTGCCAGTCCTGCAGCTCTTGCTGCCACCGCTGTCCTCCACCGCTGTCCCAATGTCAGCACCACTGCTTCCACCGCTGCTGCTGCTGCAACACTTGTGCTCAAGGACTGACTGCTGGGTCCTTGTGCTGCTGTGCAGCCACAGGGCTCTGGCACCTCTGGGACCTCATGGCTGGAGCAGGATTTTGTTGGAATGGATCTCAAGAGGTGCCCTTCCAGCGAGGCTGGGAGGATGTCCCCTCCTGGCCCACATTTTGCAATCAAAGGTTTTTTCAAAAGAAGTGAAATATGGTGATACTGAATAAGTGAGAATTTTCATGGTTCCACATACAAAAGAAATGTCAAGTCCAAAATTCAACTCATGTTGGTGATTCCCACTATTGCAGGCAACAGCAGCCCTGTCACACTGACACTGAGTCCCTGATGTGCACTGTGCTGCCCTTTGGCCCGTATTTAAAAAGTGAAGAACTTGATGCCAAAGCTTACAAAAATAATGCAACTCAGGACATCAGGGTAGCTGCACGCTTCAGGGCACACCCAAACCCACTGCACATCTTATGGGTGTCCTCAGCCACCCTAAAATCCCCCTGTGTGCCTCAAAGAGACCTCTAGCCCTGCCCAATTTACAGCTGTCCCTCAGCCCCTGCACACCTTTGGACATACATTAAATTGCCTGCAAATCTTCTTGGTGTCCCCAGTCCCCTGCAAAGCACAGAGGTGACCCAAAGCCCCTGCATGCCTTTAGAGGGACCCAAACATAACACGCAGGGAGCAGCAACAGTGCTGAGCCATCTTCTGTGTGTGGGTGTGCACCATGTGTCCCTCGGTAAACAGATGAAGCCTGGGGGGCAAATCCCCACTCTGCTCATGACAGATCCGGCCCTGCCACAGGCCCAGTGTCTCTCGGGCTCTGAGCTCATCCCTCAGGCTATGAAGGACTTCCTTCAGAGTCCAGCCTCTTTCCATTGTTCTCAAGGCAAGCACCTACTGATGGCTTCCCTCTTTTCCTGGGCATGCCACTGGAGGAGGTCCAGGCCCAGATGATGCCAGGGAAGGAAATGTGCCCTCAGCCCAGGGACGCTCAGCATGGGCTCCCCCAGCCCTCAGGGCCCCGCCGCTGGTCACAGCAGCCCCTGCCTGGCTCCTGCCTGCCCACACCCTGGGCATCCACGGCTGCTCCTGGGCATGGAGCTCAGCCTGTGCTGCTGCCGGGTGGGCTTTGCTGCTGCTACCACCCGGACACTGGGCTGACAGCTCCATCTCTTTATTGCAACAGAAGAGCTGATTCGGGAAGTGCTGCAGTGCCGGATTTCTTCAGCCCGACTAGCTGCCAACAGCAACACCCAGAGTGGGCCGCCCCCAGAAAACTGTCAACGCTGGGGTTTGGCTGGAGGGCACAGCTGCTTTACAGCACAGGTGGACTGCGCTGGGGTAGGGACAAGGAACAGGGAAAGGTCTTCTGTATGTCTATTCCCTGCAGAGTCAGCGACAGAAAGACACTGAATTCAAGGCATACACTGATTTCTAAACTGGGGAGATCCCTAGGGTGGATACAATCTTTAGCCAATTGGGACAAACGGAGGGTGGGACACAAGGCGGGGAATACAATGTTTAAACCAATAGGGGATTACAGGGGAGGAGGACAACTTAAACAAACCAATAGGGTTTTGAAGGACACCAAATGGATAGGGAAGTTTCTAGAGAAAGGGCAGGCTTGGGGAGGGATTGACATTCAATGGGAGGAGGAACAGGGAACAAAAGGGCAGGTCTTTGGGGAGATGGACAACTAGGGCAAAACCAACAACGCAGGGGGAAAGGAGCAACCCATTGGTAATAAAATATGCTATAACAATATAAAAAAAAACTAAACAATTAAACTGAGAGGACAACAATGAATCACAATCAAAAACATAGTTTAGCAACAAAGCTCTCAGTCAGGGTTCTGTTGAGCACTTTCCTGGCAGAAATTGAAGGCCAAACTTGCCCTTACCACAAGCAAACACAGTGTTCCCCAACAGCAACCCATTCTGAGCCCCTCTGGAATATGGGTCCCAAGGCTTGATTTTTTTTTTTAGGCAAATATTAAAATGGGACAGAATATTAAATGTTTTTTTGTTGAAACTTATCCTGTGATTAATTTCTGAAAGTGGCATGTTAAATATTCTTCCAGGTTATAACAACATATTAAAAGAGAAATTACGCAATGTAAGATACTTGCTTATAATAAAGGACTCGCAGTGAGATAGCAGCCACAGGATACCAAAATCTATTAGAGAAAAAGAATTTATTGCTCTCCTATCACAAGAAACTAACTTCTTCCTGCCTTGCTCTGCCCTGAGGACACTGGTTAGTATTGTTATGTTTGCCCAATTATCCCCCATAAAAACACCCCAAATAATATTTGAGATAGCAGCAATTATAATTAAATAATTTAGAAATTAGCATTTTCTGGGAGCCAACCAGGTTCTTGTTCATTGGCCCTGCAAATATCCTGTTTCTGGGCTCCTTCTTGTCCAGGTGAACATCTTTGGGGCATGGGGGGGATGCCACCCCTCCCATGGGTTTGCTGGGCTCTTTGGATTCCCCCTTTATATGCTATTTTTGTTCTTTCCATATTCTCCCAGTTCCAGTTTATCATCTGCTCCTATCCCTGCATTAAAACCTTTCTGTGCATGGGCTATCCCTCAGAGGTGGTTGCCAAGTCTTTGGTCTCTTCATTGATGAAAAATTTTTTAACCATTTCTTCTATTCCCAAATATTAATTACAGTTCCAATATTGATTCAAGCCAATTTTATCAAAGCCAAAAGCACATACCTATTTATCACAGGGGATTAAAAACATGCTTTAATAATACAAAATGGGGGCGTTATAAAACAACTAGGTTCTTGTTCATTTTAGCATCTGTATCTTCAACAACATGCAATCCAACAGGGAAACTCTCAGTCAGGGTTCTGCCCTCTCTCCCTCTCTTCATTTCCTGGCACAAGTAGAATTTAAATTATTCCCTTAACAAGCAAACATTGGTTTTAACCAGTAACCCATCCAGGAGCCCCTTGTGAACATCTGAATCATGATTTCCTGGAATATCCCCCTCTCCCTCTCTTCTTTAACACACCCTTTGAAATTTTTTCAGAGAGAAAAAAATTTATTGCCAGATCCTATCAGAAGAAAATAACTTTTCCTGCCAATTCCTCAGCATGAATCAACCTATTTATTAGGAGGATTAAGAGGGAGAAGTTGATGATGACCAGACAGAATCCTGTGTTTGAATGGAATTTATGCATCATGTATGAGATGTATGAATATCGAACATGTTATTGTTTTTAAGGGTTAATCCTCCGTTAACATATGTCCATTTTTCGCGCTTATGCTGCCCAGAAAATAGTACCCAGATGTCCGTAACTCTTTGTTTCTATTGTGTCCTACTGTCCTAATCCAAATATTCCAACATTTTTATCACTAATGGTATTGCTATTTTTATAACCATTTAATTACTATTAAAGTTTTAAAATCTAAAAAACAAGGGATTGTCATTTTTCACACTCCTTCTGGGAATCAGGAACACGTGTGGTGGGGCTGGATGCACCTGTGGGAGCAATGGGGAGCGTGAGCCCGTGCTGTGCTGCACTGCTGAGCTGGCAGCACGGTGGATGCGGGCAGGACGTTCTCCGTTTCCCCCAGAGCTGGGGCCTGCAGGCACCTTGCTGCCCCTTGGCACAGGCTGTGCCACCCAACAAAGCCCAGCAGGCCGGGAGGAGAGCCCGGGGCCAGCGCAGCTGCTTGGGCAGTGGCTGCTTGGAGGGACAGGGGCCAAAGCCATCCCTGAGCAGCCACTGCCAGCCCTGGCCCTCCCTGCCCCGTGACAGCTGCCCCAGCCCCAGGGAACTGACTGACAAAAAGCCTACAGCCAGCAAAGAGATTGTCCCAGTAATTGTGTGCTGCTCTTCTTCCCTGCACTTGGTCCCAGAAACATCCCTCACACTGCTGTAAATGCCCACCCATGGGCTGACCAGCCCCTATGCTTTTCCAGTCTGCTCTCAGACATTTTGGAACAAATCCACCAATAAATTCCAGGTTGCCTCTGTGAATTGCACACTACAGTTTCCTTCCTTTCTTCCCAATACCTGGAAGTTCCTGTTTATAGAAATCATCTTGTTGACCTCCAATTCTTTTCAGTCTTTTTCTTTGTATTGAGACAGACGTAAGAGCCTTATTGGTTTTAGTATTGGCAGGTCTGGGTTTTTTCTTAGCATGATGGTTTACTTATTATATACATGTAAACTTATTTTTATTTATGTATTATTTGTTCCCCAAGCAATTATTTTCACACTCTGTCGTTCATTTCTTAGTCAATGTTCCATATATGAACAATTTTGAATCTCTTTTTATAAGAATATAAAGATCTCAGAAATCTGTCTTTAATTTTGATGACACTCTTTCTCCCCACTCCCAGCTTTTACAATGATCCTTTTTGAAACATTCTAGAGGATAGGTAGAGTTATGTGGGAAATGCTTGGCTTAACCTGGGAATGGATTATTATTTTAGTGCTATAAACCTACATTGCTTCAAGCTTCACAGCCACAGTCCTGATTTCTGGCTTAACACATGGATGCCTGTCTGAATTAAAACAATGTTTGTGAGGCAGCTGAACAGTGTAGACCTTAGACATTGGAATTCCTGGAGGGAGGAGGAGGAAGAAAGGATAAAATCGTGTTTCAAAGGCTTTTATTTCGCTTCTGGTATGCCAGAAGTATGGCAGAGTATACATTTCTTCAAGTGTCATTTAATTCCAGAACAACTCTCTACAGTGCCAGAGAACAGGGCAAATTACTCAAGACTTTGCCTCCCAATGCATCAGCTTTAATTCTAGTGAGAGGTAGGCCTTAATTACAGCCCAATTAGAGCAAATCCACAAAGCAATCTTGCCACTGTGTGAATGGCAAGAAGAATTTGCTTGTGAACAGATGAATATGTCCCACTCAGTTATGACCAAAATTTGCCTTGACTAGGAAGCAAGTAGACAAGGAGCAATGCAGTATTTGGGTTTCATCCAGTGATAAATGGGGCAAGAAGCATTAACAACTTACCTGTTTTACAGAACACAAGTACTGATACAGCCAATAATGCACCAAATAATGAAGGGATCTTCAGGACATTCCTTTATTTTTTAACCAGGAATGGGCACCAAAATGTTGGCATTTATCTGAACTGGAAGCAGGGTTCCTCTCCTGTTTCTCCTTGAGCACACTGTCTGTTATTTGCAGACTTCACTGCCCAGCCCATGAATCCTCTCAGGGCCAATTGCTAAATGACACAACTACCACAATACAGGTGCCACATAATCACCCCAGCACTAATCCAGCACTGCTTTGATAGTGCACAGGAGCACAGAATGGCTTGGCTTGGAAGGGACATTTAAAGGCCATCTAGTCCAATGCCCTGCAGTGAGCAGGGACACCTTTGAGCAGGTCAGGTTGCTCAGAGCATGAGCTTGAATGTCTGCAGGGATGGATGTCCACCTCTCTGGGCAATCTGTGCCAGGCTTTCAAAACCTACAGTGTGAAAAATGGGTTTCTTTTGTCTTCTCTGAATCAACCATCTTTTGGATTAAAACCATTCCCCCTCAGTCTGCTCACAAAAGGCTCTACTAAAAGTTCCGTCCCATCTCTTTTACAAGCCCACCTAAGGTACTGAAAGGCAGCAATCAGGTCTCCCTGGAGTCTGCTCTCTTCCAGGCTGAACACCACCAGCTCTCCCAGCCTGTCTCCAAAGCAGAAGGGCTCCAGCCCTCAGAGCATTTTGTCCTTCCTCTGGACTAGATCCAAAAGGACCATGGCCTTCCTGTGTGGGGAGTCCAGAGCTGAATGCAGTACTCTGTTGTGGTAGAGATGGTGACAAAATCAAGCAACACACTCCATTTCCAGAAGGTTTAAACCCTGTTTTTCTTCTAGCATGCATGTTTGTTCTATATTCATACAAAGCTCATAAGTTTGCACTTTACTCACTGGTCCCGAGAGACAAGCAAAGCGTATATTGCAATAGGCAGTTACAGATTTCACTTATTTCTTCTTCTTTCTTTAAAGGTTTCTATTTCAACAACCTTGGTAGGGAATTCTTTCAGGGGTAAATGTGGACTCTCTTGTCAAATTTCTCAATGGCTCACAGAGGTCGCTGTAAAACCTCTTCCACAGCACTCCAGGTGAAGTCTCACCAGAGCAGATGGCTGGAATCACCTCCTTCAAGCTGCTGGGCACTCTCCTTTGGATGCACATGGCTGGCTCATGTCCAGCCTCTCATCTAGCAGCACCCCCAAGTCCTTCTTGGCAGGGCTGCTGTCCATCCCTTCATGGCCCAGCCTGTGAGATCAGCTGGGCTGGGACTGTGTCACAGCCCTTGGACAGAGCAGCTGGGCAGGATGAGCTCCCTGCCAAAGAAGGCAGATCCCACTCCCCACACAGCTCCACCCAGGCCATGAGGTCACAGCAGGCTCTGAGGTCCCAGAGGTGCCAGAGCCCCGTGGCTGCACAGCAGCACAAGGACCCAGCAGTCAGTCCTTGAGCACAAGTGTTGCGGCAGCAGCGGCGGTGGCAGCAGTGGTGCTGACATTGGGACAGCGGTGTCAGGACAGCGGTGGCAGCAAGAGCTGCGGGACTGGCAGAGGGCAAGGCACCATGGCCCTTGCTCTGCGCCTCTTGCTCCTGCTCCTCCTGGCCATGGCCCTGCCTGCCAGGGCTGCCCAGGCTGCTCCGCTGCTTCCCTGCTGGGGGGAGCAGGTGAGCTGGCAGCCTGGCTGCCCAGGCCCCGGGACAGCGCTCCCTGCTCCCCGGGAAGCGCTGGGGATGGTTTTCCCCAGGCCTTGAGGGAGGGTTTCCTCTGGGGGAGGGAGAGAGCCCCCATGGGCCCTGGGCAGCCCTTCTTTTTCCTCTCCAGGGCTGTGTCACAGGGCCTGCAACAGGGTGGAGAGTGACCAGGAGCCAGCCCAGAGCTCCCCAGGCCCCTCTGCAGCTTTGGCCTTGTCCATTCACATCTGGCTCCCTGCCCTTACCCAACCCCTTGCAGTGCCCAGTTCCCAAAGGCAGCAGGGGATCCCATCCCAGCACACCATGGAAAATGTTCTTATCTTTGCTCTTCTCTTCTAGACTGGGATCATGACATGGCTTATATGGAAAAACTGGTGAATGACAGTATGAAGAATCTAGGGCATGGTGGAGGCAAGTTCTCTGTGTGATTTTCCTGACAAAATAATCAGTGTCCATGTGGCAAGGGCTCACTCATGAGCCCTGTCCCTTAACATAATCTCAGGGTTTAAAGAATCTGGAAATCTTGCCCTGCTCCCTTCTGGAGCCCTGAGGGATCCCACAGGATCACTGTCAGTGGGAGGAAGGAGCATTTAGCTGTGCATCCTCCTCCCGTGTGCAATGGCAGTGTGTCCTTCCGTGTGCTCTGTGCAGCCACGGAGAAGAGCAGAGAGGGAAGGGGCCGGGCCCAGGGCTGTGCCCCGGGGCTGAGCCTTTCTCAGCTCCTTTGCCGGCCCCAGGGAGCCTGAGCTGCTCCTGCTGCCACTGCCAAGGCCTGGCCCTGCCTGGGGCTGGGTTTGGGGCTGCTGACAGCTCCAGGGAGTCCTTTCTGCCCCGACTGCCCTGCAAGGGGCTCCTTCCATCCCAGTGTGGGGCCACTGCAGGCACGAGGTCCCCTGGCCCTGCTCCTGAGTGGAAGGCAGGACTTTTTTTTGAGGGGTCACCCAGCCTTGGATGGGCACCAGTCACCCAGGTGCCCTTATTTTTATTTATGTTTTTTTTTTGGCCTGGAAGGAGCAATGGAATTTGTGGTTCATTTCTTTGTCAATTTTCTCCATAGGCTCCATGATGGAAGAACCAAGACACAGAAGGACAAGCAGCCTTTTTAATTTTGAGGCAGCCCAAACCCTGGACCAGATTTTGGCATCAATGACCTGAAAGGCGCCGTGGTGGGTGCATTTCCCTCAGGCCTTGTCTTTTTAGTGGGGGCTCATGCTCTCTGCTGATCCTTATCCATGACTTGACATTTATTGTCTCCTGAAGTTGCCACCTCCTGGGATGCTGAATGGTTCCATTGATCAGCAGCTGAAGAGCTTGTCCTTTTTTTCCTTTCTCAAGTGATGAGGAGGCAGAAGTCCATGCAGATGGGGCCATATCCTGTAGGAAGCAATGGCTTTGTGCCAGCCTCTGATGCAGGAAAGGAGGAGATGCCAGACATGGGAACAGGTACAGGAGGTCATTCCTGTGGCAGGCTCAGCCCTCAGAGGGGCTGATGTGGCAGCAGCTCTTCCCCAGGGCCTGCCCTTGCATGGCCCAGCTGCAGCCAAAGCTGGAGGAGCCTCTGGAGGCTTGGAGGCCTCTGGAGCTCGTTCACAGTCCCAGGGAATCAGGGGGAGCCAGTGTGCCAGAAAAATCCATCCTGCTGCAGCTGCTCCCTGCAGAGCTGGCCCTGAGTGCCAGAGGCCCAAGGCACAGGTCCAGCCCCCACACTGGGAGCCCTGAATGTGAAGAGTGTGAGCCCAGGGCCAGAGCCAGCCTTGGCTCCCGACTGGGCAGGGGCTGCACTGGGTCCTGACAGGGCCTGACTCTGTCCCCTGGGGCTGGGGCAGCTGTCACAGGGCAAAGAGGGCCAGGGCTGGCAGTGGCTGCTCAGGGGTGGCTTGGCCCCTGTCCCTCCAAGCAGCCACTGCCCAAGCAGCTGCGCTGGCCCCGGGCTCTCCTCCCGGCCTGCTGGGCTTTGTTGGATGGCGCAGCCTGTGCCAAGGGGCAGCAAGGTGCCTGCAGGCCCCAGCTCTGGGGAAACGGAGAACGTCCTGCCAGGATCCACTGTGCTGCCAGCTCAGCAGCGCAGCATAGCATGGGCTCACGCTCCCCATTGCTCCCACAGAAGTGCTTGGCAAGTCAGACACAAACGCCCAGAATCCACGGAACACCCCAAGAATTATCTGCCCCCAGGATGTGCGCAGGTCCTGCATGATAGGCACGGTAGTGACACTGTTCACTGTGCCAATTTCCCAATTTCCATGGTGCTGTGCTATGTTGGGTTCTGGTGGTGGAAGGGAAAGAAACAGTAAGTTGTGCTCATCTCTACCCTCCAGCTTCTTTAAATGCTGCTCATAGTCAGGGAACATTCCCAGTGAGGCTGCAGTGGAGTTGTGGCCAGTCCATGGTTGTCCAAAGAACTCTGCTGAGGGTTCTGCTGCTGCCCAGTGCTTTCATTGGCCTCTTAATTGCTGGGCCTTGTCCTGGGGGGCCCGCTGGGGCTGCAGCCAGTGCTGGCTCCCACTGAGGCTGCGTGGCCAAGAGCAGCCCCAGGGGCACAGGGCAGAGGCACAGCAAGGTGGGGAGGAGAAAGAGCAGGGACGAGATTGCCCTTGAAAGGCAGAGGTGCTCTGGGGCCTGCTCCTGGCCAGGGAGCCTGCCCAGAGCCGTCCCCTGCTCGCTGGGGCTTTGAGGGGCAGCTGTGCAGCTGGGCCAAGCTGTGCCAGCAGCTGCAGCCGTGCTGGGGAGCCTTGCCAGCTCTGGGCCCTGCTGTGCAGGAGGGTCCCTGTGTGCCACTGGCAGCTGGGGCCTCAGCCACTTCCTCTCTCCACAGCCGCGCTGCCGCCGCTCCGGCATCCCGGCCGAGAAGGCGTGCCTCTCCCTCTCCCCCACGGAGCCCCGAGACCGACGGCTTTGACAGCTCTCACACGTGGCCTTGGCAGCAGCAGTTGCCCAAGAAAGCAGAGCACCAGCCCTCCATGCCTCCCCCACGGCCCCCCAGCCCCAGTGAAGCGGAAGCCTTCCGAGATCCCCCCACCTCCTCCCCTCCCGAGCCCGCCGCCCTGGTCCAGCTAGGACTGCAACTGGGCCAGCCACGCAGGCCTTGGGCCACCAACAGCTTGGGCACCTGCTCTCCTCGACAATTAGCATGGGTTACCTATGGGCAACAGCCAGAGTCAGTTTTCATACTCTTGCACCTTCAACAGGAAGGGCTGAAGATTCTTCCCATGCCCTTTCTCATCCTTTACCACTTTGATTTTCATACAGTTGGGAGCTGGTGGCATCTCTTAAAGACTTTATTAGCACTGCATGTTTTGCCTTACCTGTCAGGGAAAAAAAATAAAACAATTCTTCAGTTTAGATTTCATTTGTAGTGTGGGTTGGCTGCTCACATTTTGAGCAATTACTTTTCCATGGTACTTCTTCCCTTTTCCTTACTATCTGTAAAAAGTTCATCTGGACATAAAAATCACCAGAATTACTGAGATTTACCTGAAAGCCCAGAGGGGAATCTAGCACAAAATATTCTCCCTGTGTACTGCACAACAAGAAATATTCCGAGGAAAATACAGTGGCAGCTGAGGCTCGTGGACCTCCCAGAATACTGAGCCTGCAGAGGAGGCAGACAGCCCTGGCAGTGGCTGAGGGCACTTTTCCTCACAGACTCCTCTGAAAGTGTGTCACTCCAGCAGGGGAAAGCTTTTAAACCTGTGCCTTACCTTCCTCCTGTGCTAAAATGTAAGGCTCCTCCTGAGCTACAAACAATTCTCCATTCCTCAACAAAGCTACTCATGTTCTTGACTTATCTTAAAGAGCAAAAGCAAATGTGGTCAGAAATTTCTCATCAAAGCCTGTTTGCAGAGAAACGCCACCATATGTGAGAAAATAGTTCTTAGCATCAGTTCACTCCAAAGAAAGCCAACCCTGAATTGAGCAGCGCTTCAAATGAACTTGAATTCTCTTTGCTCACCTATCAGCCCGGATTTGGTTTTTTTGTGGTAAATAGGTATATGAATTTTGCTGCCAAAATTGAAACAGGAATCAATATTGATACAGTAATTCATATTTGGAGATAATAAAACAGTTAAAAGGTGTAATGCGGGAGAAAGAAAGGGAAAGGAGAGGTTGGTGCCCCTCCCTTTCCTGCAGGTGTTCAAGGACAGGAAAAAGCAAGGGATAACAGAAAGAAGGGAAAATCTGGTTGGGTCCCAGGAAATTGCCAGCTATAGGAGATTTATTGCTTTGATGCTTAAATGTAGTCATATGTTAGTTTTGGCTTACATTGTACTTGCTTGGTGTGCATGTATAACCCAAGGGTGAGTTGAATGGCATCGACTAAGAGGAGAGGCCTTCATCAAAAACTACCCCGAAAGACTTGTGTGACCACCAAAACAAGTGGTGGAGCATGCGCAGTAAAGGTTGTGATGAGGGTGGAGGTAGAAGTGTGATGAATTGAAAATGGGAGGAGATGGCATTGACACATGGCAATATAAGAGAGGAATCTTCACTTGGCAAGCTTGTATGAGAGGTGGCAAGGGTCTGAGAACCTTGCACTCCGTACCCAGTGGTTATCTTTTGCTTATGCGCTATTATTGGAACCAAATTATCCCTTACTTTAATCAAATTATATTGTCAATATTTCAAGTGTATCCAATTTTATATATTTTCTAAACTATTCAATTAAAATTGCTGCTACCTCTAATATTGTTTGGTTTTTCTGATGATGGGATAATTGGGCAAACATAACAATGAGCACAAAGCCTTTATTTCTGCAAGCTCAGGGATGCTGGGGGGATCTTTTGCACCATCAGGCCGAGGTACAAGGCTCTGGATCCTCCGAAGGAACAGAGCCAGCCCCCTTGAGTGGGAGAAGAGGGCGGCCTCAGTGACAGCCCCAGGTGCCTTTTGTGGGCCAGGGCACAGCACTGGCTGCAAATGTGTTGGGCTCTAGCACAGGGCCAGGGTGGAACTCAGCAGCCTCATCAGGGCCCAGGGCCGCGGCCCTTCCCTGCCGGGGCCTGAGCCTGGCCTGGCCCGGCCCGGCCTGAGCAGCCCGGCCTGGCCCCAGGGGATGGGCTCCGCCCGCCCGCTGTGCCCACAGGCTGGGCCCAAGGCTTTGCAAGAGGCTTTCCCCAGCTTTGCAAAACCTCGGCCAAGTGACCCTTTGCTGTGCTGAGAAGAGTAAAAACCCCCTCAAATGTAACCCCGCTGAACACCTCATGAGGGATCCCTGCACACCTTAGGAGAGGCCATCAATACTCCTTTCTGATTCATGAGGGATCCCTGCACCCCTCAGCAGGGACCCCAAAATATTCCTGTGTGTCTCATAAGGGACCCCTGCACCCCTCAGCAGGGACTCCAAAATATCCCTGTGTGTGTCTCATGAGATCCAGGCCCAGATGATCCCCCAGAAGGAAATGTGCCCTCAGCCCAGGGACGCTCAGCATGGGCTCCCCCAGCCCTCAGGGCCCCGCCGCTGGTCACAGCAGCCCCTGCCTGGCTCCTGCCTGCCCACACCGTGGGCATCCACGGCTGCTCCTGGGCATGGAGCTCAGCCTGTGCTGGTGCCAGGTGGGCTTTGCTGCTGCTACCACCTGGACAGAGCTGTGACAACTCCATTTCTTTATTGAAACAAAAAATGTGGGCCAAGCCCGGCCCTGGCAGACAGGGCCTGCCCACCTTCTCTACTGGCCGGGGAACAGGACCAGGGGGCTCAGGGGCAGAGGGTCTCGTTTTGGAGGGGTGGGTTTTGGGAAGGCCCTGATGGTGCTGCTGAAGGCCACGGCAGGGCAGATAGGGGTAGACGGGCAGAATTGGGATAACAGGTAGGCTTTTTTGCCTGAGTTGTTAAGCTCCTCTTCTGAAGATGCATGGGAGCACCTGTGGAGAGAGGAGGTGGCTGAGGCCCCAGCTGGCAGTGGCACACAGGGACCCTCCTGCACAGCAGGGCCCCAGCAAGGCTCCCCAGCAAGCTGCAGCTGCTGGCACAGCTTGGCCCAGCTGCACAGCTGCCCCTCAAGTGAAGCAGCGAGCAGGGATTCGGCTCTGGGCAGGCTCCGTGGCCAGGAGTGGGCCCCAGAGCACCTCTGCCTTTCAAGGGCAATCACGTCCCTGCTCTTTCTCCTCTCCACCTTGCTGTGCCTCTGCCCTGTGCCCCTGGGGCTGCTCTTGGCCACGCAGCCTCAGTGGGAGCCAGCACTGGGCTGCAGCCCCAGCGGGCCCCCCAGGACAAGGCCCAGCAATTAAGAGGCCAATGAAAGCACTGGGCAGCAGCAGAACCCTCAGCAGAGATCTTTGGACAACCATGGACTGGCCACAATTCCACAGCATCCTCACTGGGAATGTTCCCTGCCTATGAACAGCCTTTAAAGGAAGCTGTTTGAAGTAGAGAAATCACAAAACACGCACCATTTTCTCTTCCAGCAATACCAGATTGCGGCGCAGCAAATCAACAGGCAAAGTGCTGCACCAGCCACTATGGCCATCAACTTGATCAAACAAGGGGTTTCCCAGCAGAAAACTCTTCTCCAGGCATCATCAGCGCGTGCTGAGGTGCCAGCTGCATCTGTGGGAGCAATGGGGAGCGTGAGCTCGTGCTGTGCTGTGCTGCGCTGCTGAGCTGGCAGCACTGGTGAATGCGGGCAGGATGTTTCGCTCCCCCTGTGTCCCCCTGAGCTGGGGCCTGCAGGCACCTTGCTGCCCCTTGGAACAGGACTGCTCAGTACCCGAACCCCTGAGCCTGCATGCCATAATTCCTCTGTGCTGTGCCCTTCTGCTCCAGGCAATACTTGTCAAAGACATGGAAAAGGACAAGGAAAATGCCCAGGGTTTTGGAGCTGCTCCAGAGCCCCCCTCCTGCAAACAGCTGCCTCTCTGCATCTACCCAGAGACTGGGAAATTGCAGATATCTCAGGCCTGTGGTGCAGTTTGGGCTCCCCTGTGAGCTGATGCCAAATGCCTTCCTGCAGAGGCTGGGAGAAGCTGCAGCCAGGCCAGGCCAGGCTGGGAAACAGCCCTGCAGGGTGTGGAAGCAGCAGCAGGGCAGCCAGGCTGCCATGGATCCCTTGGAACTGTGCTGGGCATGGAGTGTCCAGATGTGCAGCCAAAGCCCTGGCTGCTGAGCCCCAGGACAAGGCTGAGGGAATGCACCCACCACACTGGCTGTCCACATCTCTCCATTTTTTTGTTCTCAGTGTTGGGATTCCTTCAGGGACTTACTAGCTCTCCTCCAGTTTTTTCTTCCTTCTCAGGGGACCTTGAAGAGAAATATTTCCATTTCCGTGAATGGATGCCACAAAAAGCCAAAAGCAGGGCTCAGACTGTGGGGTCAGCAGGGACACACCACTCACCCCCCTTACGATGGGAGCTGGGCTTGCGTGCAACATCCACCAAAGGACCTGGGAAAGTCCTCCTGCAGACACCCCTGTATTTCAACAGTCACAGAACCTTCTGCCATCTCTGCTCAGCTGCACATTTGGGCACCACTGAGCCACAGACAGCAGTGATGATGATGGTGCAGGGCTGCAAGGCACAACGTGCATGGCTCTGTCCTGGCTCCTGCAGAAAAGCCCCCCCTGGCAAAAGCTTTGGGCTCTTAGCTGGCTGCTCTCCCAGGGAAAGGCCTTGACCTGACCCTGCCCATCTCCCAGAGGCTCAGTAATGGGTATGGGTTGGGAAGGATTGATCATCTTCATTCAACAGGATCATCTTCGTCAACAGGATCATCTTCATCATCAGGTTCATCTGCAAAGAACTTCCTGAAGATTCCTAAGAAATGGGGAACAGCTCCACCTGATCCAGCTCTGTCCCTTTTCCTTTCTCCAAAGATGGACCAAAAACTCTTTCTGGAAGGCAGCACTTCCTGGAGGAAGCAATGGACCTGTGCCAGCCACCCCTACAGGAAGCATTGAGGAGATGCCAGACAGTGCCACACAAAGGTGATTGCTGTGCCCTTTGAGGCTCATTCAGGCTGAGCAGTCCTGCTGGGGTCCCTGGTCATTAC
Organism: Emberiza elegans; assembly: GCA_024865655.1. NCBI lineage: Eukaryota > Metazoa > Chordata > Aves > Passeriformes > Fringillidae > Emberiza > Emberiza elegans. Next base: position 38,643 of record JALJVW010001311.1, read on the forward strand.
AGGAGACATGTCCCAAAACCTGGGAGGGACTGCATGAGGTGCCCAATGTGGGCAAAGGGCAGAGGGGCAGAGCACTCCCAGACAAGGCTCCATTGTGTCCTGAGAGGGGCTGGCTGTGTGCCCCTGGGCTGGGGCAGCTGTCACAGGGCAGGGAGGGCCAGGGCTGGCAGTGGCTGCTCAGGGATGGCTTTGGCCCCTGTCCCTCCAAGCAGCCACTGCCCAAGCAGCTGAGCTGGCCCCAGGCTCTCCTCCCAGCCTGCTGGGCTTTGTTGGGTGGCACAGCCTGTGCCAAGGCAAAAGGCAAGGTGCCTGCAGGCATCCCCCAGCTCAGGGGGGAAACGGAGAACAAATCCTGCCCGTCATCCACCGTGCTGCCAGCTCAGCAGTGCAGCAGCACAGCACAGGCTCACACTCCCCATGGCTCCCACAGATGTTGTCACTGAAGCAGGAATATGCCCCGGATCCAGTGCGGAACTCCCCCAAGAATTGTCTGCCCCCAGGATGTGCAGATATGGGAAGTGCATGATAGGCACAGTGGTGACAATGTTCACAGTGCCACTCGTGCTGCTTTTTGCTGCTATCTTGGCATCCCATCCCAAGCCAGCTGAGAAGAGATGGTCAGTTGCTGATTTTTCTCCACAGTTTTCTTATAACTCTGCTCCCATAGCATTGGTAGCCTGACTCTTAGTCATGCTGCTGTGGAGTTGTGGCCAGTCCATGGTTGTCCAAAGAACTCTGCTGAGGGTTCTGCTGCTGCCCAGTGCTTTCATTGGCCTCTTAATTGCTGGGCCTTGTCCTGGGGGGCCCGCTGGGGCTGCAGCCAGTGCTGGCTCCACTGAGGCTGCCTGGCCAAAAACTGGCTGGCCAAGAGCAGCCCCAGGGGCACAGGGCAAAGGCAAGCAAGTTCTCAACAGTGTGTGGGCAGCACATTTCAAGTCAGGACAGTGCTTTAGTAGCTCATGATCTCAGAAGTTTTGTGGGAACAGTGGTGTTGCAGGACAAGCAAATTTGCTCCAGTTCAGTGTTAAAACAAATAAAAACCTGATGAAGGTTTGGCTTTGGCCTTGAGACTTTGCTCTTTGTGTGAGCCCTGTTCATATGCATTGATTCCCAATCATTCTTGGAGCCAGTTTTGGGTGAAGGCTCATCCCAGCCCTGAGCCTTGGCAGTTCTGGCCTCAAAGGGACAGCTGAGGGACACTGCTGCACATGACTGAGCCTCAGGGCTCCGTTATCAAAGGGCTTTGAGTAGTTTAAATTACTATTTTTTTCTACATGTTTTTTTTTTATGAAATTCATTTCTTTTTTCTAAACTTTTTTTTTTGAAAAATCTTCTTTTCCAGTGCTTTTTACATTACTTCATATAGTGAATGATGGCCTAATTATCCCATGTTTGAATTAGAAGACTGTAAGTACTATAAAATGGAATAATTTTTATTTTTATGTCTTTCACAGACTGAATTTGAAACTTTTTGTGGCTTTGATGTGACCGACAGAAAAGTTTTGTTTTTTGCCTTTTAATTCAAACAAGCAGCAGAGCTGGAACCCATTGAGAAGAGTCTCTTCCCTTCATAGCTAAAGCAAACTGCCAGGGTTTCTTTATTGAGCAATATCAAATCTATATTTTATGTATATACTCCTGACAAAGCAAAACCATAGAAAAATGAGGATTTGGACTCTAAATCTAGTATTTTAATAAATTGTTTTGGCTCTCAAAGCTCAGTCTGTAAACTCATCAATCTTTTCTTAGAAGAGAATGTTCAGTTTCTTCCTGGCATCCTCCCTCTTGCATTTTTATTCAAAAACACTTCTTCAAAAAAGAAATTTGCAATGTGTCTTTATGGTCCATTAGTTGACTTTTTTCTCTGTTTCTCCATAGATGCTGATGAAAACCTGGATGATTCCATCAAAAAAAGCTGCAAAGCAGATCCTGGAGAAGAGGGCAGACATCTGCTCCCACCCTCTGGACAGGGGTCTTCTGATCCCTCCCTGACTCCAGGCACTCAAAGGGAATGTCAGTCAGGGAGGAATTCCTTCTCAGTTTCCATAGGTGACACCTTCAAAATGGGTTCTTCTGTTGTGGAATTGTCTTTACTAAATGTAAATGTGAATGTATAAAATATGTTATTTGAAACAGGTTAAATGCAATAAAAAATAAAACTTCTTTCTAGCAGGAACTTCATAGGAAAAGGATAAAACAAAGACTGTGAGTTTTAAAGCTAAAATATGTTTTTTGTTATATACCTGCATTTGTATATATATATATATATAATATGTATGTGAATTTATTTGCTCTTGGAGCTGGATAAAGGAATGGGGGGACTTTGGATTTGGGAGATGTTTTTTCCCTGTAGGAAGGGATTGTGTGGTTTCAGTAAGTACCTTTGCACTTCAATCAGCTGCTCATTCACTGAGCAAGTCTGAAAAAGACCTGGGCAATCCAAACAGTTCTGCTTTGGAGGCACCTCCAGCTCTCTTGTCCATAAACATGGAACCATCAGGACACTGAGTTCCCAGTGTCCAGGGAGGTTTTGCTGTCACCCTGAGGGACACCACTGGTCACTGACATCCATCAGGCCTCTGAGCCAGCCTTGGCTGGCCCAGCTTGTCCCCCTGGATGTGGCTTGCCAGGCTATTCCTCATTCTCCAAACTGTGCCTCCAGAGAGATCCACAGCTCTGAATGGAGGGACAATCCATGCTGGGCAGGAGCTGATGTGTCCTTGGGCAGGGAAGAGAAGTCCAGCTTGGTGGCATCTCTGTTGCTCTTCCCTCCTGCTGTCTGTCATGGTGAAACAGTGTGTGGTGTTGTCCTTTGTCCTGTTGTTTTCAGGTTGTGTTTCAGTTTGTGTCACTTGCTTAGGCCTGATGGTTTAGGCATGGCTGTGTTTTCAGTTGCTGTTACCTGTACTAACCTTAAGTCTGCCTGTGTTTCAGTCACCTTTCCAGTGAGCAGTTTTTCCCCTGCCAGCTGCCACCAGAGTTTGTGAGCAGGGTCTGGATTTGGCAAGAGCTAATGCTGCAAGGTAGGGCTGGAGAGGAATGGGGAGATTTGGGTGTTCTGCAGAAGGCACTGACAATTGCAGATATCTCTCCTGAGAATTCACCCTAACTGGCATTGGTGAGCCACAGGTTTCCTCCAGCTGAAGTCCAATTTCTTCCAGAGAGGATCATATTCAAGAATGAGTCCAATCTATGAGCTTTAGACACTGCTCCTGTTTCTAGTTTCATTATTTATCAAGCAAAAATTGCTTTCTTCTTTTAGGTTCAGATTTTAAAAGCTCTTTTAGCATCTAAATCCCTCTTCTAGACCTTCACCTGAGACTACACTTGCAATCACTTAGATCTGAAATCCCCAACCATGACCTTAAGTGATAATCCCTAATAAGAAACAACAGTTTGCATGTAGTCAAGAAAGTGTTTAGGTACCTGCAAGTGATTAAATGTTGTCCTAAACTGGAGTGTGTAATTATAACCACCTATTCCTGATTTCATATTCCAGATTCATATTCCTGCAGTCTGTATGACTTAAACCTGAACTATCTCTGAGTGCACAGGTTCCTGTGCCAGGGTTTTGAACTGGCCCTGTCACATCACTGGCTTCCTAAACCAGCCTAGTTGACCAAATAGTTCATAATTCTTTTCTTCAGGTGCCCATCCTGATCTTCCTACTCTGATGAATGTCTCAGGTTTCTGTCTGGACTATCCTCAGCTTTTCTTTTTGAATCCCTGTCAAGTTAGCAAGTCAGCTCAACTTTAAAGGGAAATCTCGATAAATTCCTTCCTGAAAAGCTGGAGTTCAGTTCATTTCAGATTTTAAAAAAAAGCCATCACAAGAAATTTGTATACTTACCATTGGTATTGTATCTGGGGGATCACAGCCAGTGCCTGATGACAGGAGAGTTTAGGAAGTCAGGCAAGTCCCATTTTATGCAGTGCTGCAGGGGGTTATTCCCAGAGGACAAATCATTAACCACTATTCCCTAAACTCCTTTTTTCCCCCCACTAAGTTCTGCTGCAGCAGCAAGGTGACACCATCCATGCATTCTAATACAATCCATGATTTCTAAGCAATATTTCTAAAAATACCACAGGAAAAAATATTACTACAGGAAAAAATGTCACATCTACTGCTTTTTTCACCCATTGAGCCATTTGCCCTGTCAGAAAAAGGAAATTGGATTGGTTTGATATGAATTGTTCTTGTCAAATATGAGTTGGCTTTTTTTTCTCTACTAGATTGAGGTGGCTAAGAAATTTATTACCTAATCAAGTGTCCATATTCTTTTAGGAGCACTGGAGGTGGTTTGAAAAGACAGACAGCATTGCTATGGTCAAGCAGGGGGAGCCTTGAGATGGGAAATGGAAAATGGACCCCCTCCTCCCTGTTTTCTTTATTATAATTTTGAAATTAAAAGGCCTTCAGGTAAAAAATATGGGAATAAGAATAATGGTTCTTTACTAGGAAAACTAAAAATTCAAATGTAAAGTGCCACAAAAAAAAAAACCCCCAAACCCCACTGCCAGAGTCAGAGCATGCCCTGACCCCCCTGTGGGACAGGGGGAGGTGGCACAGCCCCATCCCATGGGGGGGCTCCCTCCTGCAGTGCCAGCTGTGGTTCTGCTGGAGCAGGGATCCTGCAAACTGGGGGAGTTTTCTCTGCAGCTCCAGGGCTGCTGGAGATGGGCCTGGGCAGGCCCTTCCTGGGAATGCAGTGCAGAAGAAAGCTGCTCCTCTGGGAATGCAGTTGAAAAGGCTGCTGTGGTGTTCCTAATCTCAGATTCTATCTGGATAGGAATGCTTTGACCTTGTCCATTGGCATCTTTTCCCCCATGGGAGGATGGAATTTTATCAGCCATGCAGGGACACTCACTGGCCCATTAACAGAAAATATCTCCTGGAAGGAGGATGGGTTTTTGGATGAGAAGATAAAAAACTGCCCAATGAACAGAAGATACCAGCCCCACCTCTGACAGATGGCAAATAGAATACCCACTTATCTTACAGCCTGGGACAGGAGACACCTCCAGCTCTCTTGTCCAGCAGCACCATCAGGACACTGAGTTCCCAGTGTCCAGGGAGGTTTTGCTGTCACCCTGAGGCACACCACTGGTCACTGACATTTCCATCGTGGCTGAGCCAGTTGACTGGCACCCCTGGATGTGACCAGCCAGGCAATTCCTCAAATCCAAACTGTGCCTCCATCAGAACAGCTCACCCAAGGGGGGAAAAGGATCCTGGGCAGATATCGTCCTTAGGGAAGAAGGTTTTTGAGGATGAATGGCTCTGTGGAGAATCTTGACTCCATAATTAGAAGGTTTGATTTATTATATATATGCCATTTCCATTAAGACTATACTAGAATGATAGAAGGAAGAAGTTCTAAAAAGAAGAGTAGAATATTCTAACAAAGGAGCTGGCTCTGACTGTGAGTAAGAGTCTCTTCAATATTCAAGAAATCAAACACCCATAGAAGGCAAGTCACAGATAACCTGTTGTTCTGCAAGCAGCAGAAAGAATTGTGCCCATTTGTGACCTGAAAACTGGGCTCTCAAGAAAAAAATCCTAAGTCAGGAGTTTTTTTGAGTGTCTTAAAAAAATTCAAAGAATGATATCTCCCAGGCTCTAAATGCATGAAGGGGATCCCAGCACCACCAGTAACAATCTGAATCTGGGCTTTCCAGAAATTTCTCTGAAACAACACTATCTCCATGCAGAGGCCTCCATGAGATTTTCAACTCTTGCCTCCTTAGGTTATAAATCCTTGTTCCCCCAGGATAATCAACAACCTCTCAGGAACCACATTTACCTGCAAATGATCAAAAGGGGCAGAATTTCTGCCTAATTTTCCCTGCTCCTTTGATTCTGATTAAATTCCAAATTTTTGGTTCAATTTTGGACTGTCAGGTTTTCTCCCATTTTGCAGGGGTGAGTTCCTGTGTCCCCCTTAACCCATCTCCCTTTTGAGCCTGGTTTCCTGGGCATCCACTCCTCCTGAAAATAATCTCTTTTCTTTAGGTCCAGGTCAGGAAGAAGGGAAGAAAACTGCCCAGAGGAGACATCAAGTCCCAGGGGCATCCCAAACAGTGGACTCCCAATGCTGAGTGACCTGAGAACCCAGGCCAGGGAGGTGCTTTCTCAGCCTTGTCCTGGGGCTCAGCAGGGGGCTTTGTTTGCTGCACATCTGTCTTTTGTTTGTGCCCTGGGGCACAAGTGGGAAGGGATCCATGGCAGCCTGGCTGCCCCAGCCCCTCCCTGCTTCCAGCCATGCCCTGCAGGGCTGTTTCCCAGCCTCCCCAAGCCCCAGCTGCCAGCCCCAGCCTCTGCAGGAAGGCATTTGGCATCAGTCCAGGGAGCCAAACTGCACCCCTGCCTCCCCAGCCCCCCCACCCATGTCCACCTGAGCACAGCAGGGCAGCTCCTTTGTCCAAATGGAGCAGCCCCAGCCCCCATCCTTTTCCTGGCCCTTATCCTGGTGGGAGTCCCATCTGCCTGCCTGAACGGGCTTGCCACAGTTTTTTTGGTTTTCTTTTAAGGAAATGGAGTTGTCTTTTCCAGCTCTGTCCATGTGGTAGAAGCTGCAGATGCCCATCAGCACCAGACACAGGCTGAGCTCCATGCCCAGGAGCAGCTGTGGATGCCCATGGTTGGGCAGGCAGGAGCCAGGCAGGGCTGCTGTGACCTCTGGCCGGGGCCCCCAGGGCTGGGGCTGCCCATGCTGAGCATCCCTTGGGCTGAGGCAGCAAACCCTTCCCCATCATCTGGGCCTGCACCTCCTCCAGTGGCATGCCCAGCAAAAGAGGGAAGCCATCAAGAGGATCTCCTGGGATCACAGCCTGACCAGCAATGCCAAGGATGCAGGCAAAACCAAGGTTTTGCTTTTGCAAGGTGGCACTTTGATGAAACAAAATATTTACAATCAGGACAGTCCATTTTTTCAGATGGGGTTAAAACCTCTGGGGGTCCAGCTGAGGCCATGAGGTCACAGCAGGCTCTGAGGTCCCAGAGGTGCCAGAGCCCTGTGGCTGCACAGCAGCACAAGGACCCAGCAGTCAGTCCTCTGAGCACAAGTGTTGCGGCAGCAGCCAGGGTGGCTTGGCAGTGGTGCTGACATTGGGACAGCGGTGTCAGGACAGTGGTGGCAGCAAGAGCTGCGGGACTGGCAGAGGGCAAGGCACCATGGCCCTTGCTCTTTTGCTGCCTGCCTCTTGCTCCTGCTCCTCCTGGCCTGTGGCCCTGCCTGCCAGGGCTGCCCAGGCTGCTCCACTGCAGCAATTTGGCTGGGAGAGCAGGTGAGCCTGGAGGGCAGCCTGGCTCCCTTTCCCGGGACAGCCTCCCTGCTCCCGGGAAGTGCTGGGGATGGTTTTCCCAGGCCTTGAGGGGCCTTGTTTCCTCTGGGGGGAGGGAGCCCCCCCCACAGGCCTGGGGCTTCTCATCATTTTTCCTCTCCAGGGCTGTGGGCCTGCAAAGGTGGGTGGAGAGTGACCAGGAGCCAGCCCAGAGTTCCCCAGGCCCCTCTGCAGCTTTGACCTTGTCCATTGACATCTGGCTCCCACAGCCTTAACCGAGCCCCTTGCAGTGCCCAGTTCCCAAAGGCCGAGGGGGATCCCAGCACACCATGGAAATGGGATTGGGTGTTTGCTTCCCTCTAGATGAGCTTGCTAGGAAGGTTTCTCCAGCAGCTTGGCTCGATAAAGATTCCCAGCCTCTTAAGCCTCCTGCAGCTCTGTTGTCAGTGTTCTCCTAAGAGAATAATCTTTGACAACCTGGCAGCAACCAGGTGACAGAAGCTTCTGTGGCTGTTGATTTACTGGGGTGTCTGCAGGGAGGACTTTTCAGGCTCCTTTCCTGGTTGCTGCTCACAAGCCCAGCTCCCCTCACAGGGGTGAGTAGTGTGTCCCTGCTGACCCCACAGGCTGGCCCTGGTTCTGTGGGATCCATTCATGGGAAACAGAAATACTTCTGTAGTGTATGATAGAGATAGTTCATGCTATTAATGTATAAAATATTGTAAGATCCAAGCTATGTCTTTGACCACTCTGACTGTGAGCAGTGTCTCTTTAATATTCATCTAGTTCCCGGACAAGTTAAGATAACATCGGGTTCTGTAACGTGAGAATGGACACTTCCAGAGTGATAATCACCGGCTTCCCTGGGTCACCAGGACCACCCAAGAGTGATTATCACTTCCAAGATGATATCTACCATGATGATTGGCGGCACCACCCTGTAACATATGAATTCGGACTTTCCCAAAGTTCTCTGACAACATCTAGACACCTGCATTGGACTTTTGTCTACCTCTGCACATATAAAATCCCAGTTCTGCATGTGAAGAAACACAAAAGCAACATTTGGTCATCTCTGCCTAAGGCAGAATATTAGAGGTCCGGGCACCCGGGGTCCGCCACGATGTCGGCTGCCCACCCGACCCGTCCTGAAACACGGACCAAGGAGTCTAGCTCGTGCGCAAGTCAGGGGCCGTTGCTGAAATCCCGCAGCGCAATGACGGTGAGGGCCGGCGCGCGCCGGCTGAGGTGGGGCGGCCCCAGGCTCACCACCGGCCCGTCTCGCCCGCCGCCCACCCGTGGTGCTCCTGTGCATCAGAGGAAGAGGAGCCTAGCAACTCGGGCAAAGAGAACTTGACCCGTTATCCCAGCTCTCCTCTTCTGCCCCCACTGGCCCTGCCGTGGCTGCAGCACCGTCACAAGGCCTTCCTAAAACCCACCCCTCCAAAACAAGATCCTCTGCCCCTGAGCCCCCTGGTCCTGTTCCCCGGCCAGTAGAGAAGGTGGCCAGTCCCTGTCTGCCAGGGACGGGCTTTCCCCACATTTTATGTTTCAATAAACAAATGGAGTTGTCACAGCTCTGTCCAGGTGGTAGCAGCTGCAATGCCCATCTGGCACCAGTACAGGCCGAGCCCCATGCCCAGGAGCAGCTGTGGATGCCCACGGTGCGGGCAGGCAGGAGCCAGGCAGGGGCTGCTGTGACCAGCGGCGGGGCCCTGAGGGCTGGGGCGGCCCATGCTGAGCATCCCTGGGCTGAGGGCACATTTCCTTCCCTGGTATCATCTGGGCCTGCACCTCCTCCAGTGGCATGCCCAGGAAAAGAGGGAAGCCATCAAGAGGATCTCCAGAGACACAGCCTGACCAGCAATGCCAGCGAGCAAAACCAAGGTTTTGCTGAGTAATGGCACTTTGATGAAACAAAACATTTACAATCAGGACTGTCCATTTTTTCAGATGGGGTTAAACTCTGGGGGTGCAGCTGAAGCCACGAGGTCACAGCAGGCTCTGAGGTCCCAGAGGTGCCAGAGCCCCGTGGCTGCACAGCAGCACAAGGACCCAGCAGTCAGTCCTTGAGCACAACTGTTGCAGCAGCAGCGGCGCTGGCAGCAGTGGTGCAGACATTGGCACAGCGGTGTCAGGACAGCGGTGGCAGCAAGAGCAGCGGGACTGGCAGAGGGCAAGGCAGCATGGCCCTTGCTCTGCACCTCTTGCTCCTGCTCCTCCTGGCCGTTGGCCCTGCCTGCCAGGGCTGCCCAGGCTGCTCCACTGCAAGCACGGAGAGCAGGTGAGCCGGCAGCCTGGCTCCCCTTTCCCGGGACAGCGCTCCCTGCTCCCCGGGAAGCGCTGCGGATGGTTTTCTCCAGGCCTTGAGGGAGGGTTTCCTCTGGGGGAGGGAGAGAGCCCCCACAGGCCTGGGGCTTCCTCAGTTTCCTCGCCAGGGATGTGTCACAGTGCAGGGAAGGTGGGTGGAGAGTGACCAGGAGCCAGCCCAGAGTTCCCCAGGCCCCTCTGCAGCTTTGACCTTGTCCATTGACATCTGGCTCCCACAGCCTTAACCGAGCCCCTTGCAGTGCCCAGTTCCCAAAGGCCGAGGGGGATCCCAGCACACCATGGAAATGGGATTGGGTGTTTGCTTCCCTCTAGATGAGCTTGCTAGGAAGGTTTCTCCAGGAGCTTGGCCCTGGAAGAAAGATTCCCAAACCCTGGAGAATGCCTCCTGCAGCTCTGTTGTCAGTGTTCTCCTATGAGAATAATCTTTGACAACCTGGCAGCAACCAGGTGACAGAAGCTTCTGTGGCTGTTGATTTACTGGGGTGTCTGCAGGGAGGACTTTTCAGGCTCCTTTCCTGGTTGCTGCTCACAAGCCCAGCTCCCCTCACAGGGGTGAGTAGTGTGTCCCTGCTGACCCCACAGGCTGGCCCTGGTTCTGTGGGATCACAGATGCAGCTGGCACTTCAGTAGTGTATGATGGAGATAGTTCATGCTATTAATGTTTGAAAATATTGTAAGATCCATAATGTCTTTGACCACTTGACTGTGATTTGTGTCTCAGCATATTCATCTAGTTCCTGGACAAGTTAGGAGTGTTTCGGGTTCTGTAACGTAAGAATGGACATTTCCAGAGTGATAATAGGCAGGAAACTTCCCTGGGAGAGGACCACCCAAGAGTGATTATCACTTCCAAGATGATGTCTAAATGATGATCTGGGAGGTTCTGGGGCTGCTGCCCATATGAATTCATTGACTTTCCCAAAGTTCTCTGACAACATCTAGACACCTGCATTGGACTTTTGCCTACCTCTGCTCCCATAAAATCCCAGTTCTGCAGGGGTGAAGGAAACAGCAAAAGCAACATTTGGTCAGGAGAAAGCCTAAGGGATTGAATGCCCTGTGAAGGCAGGCAGCTCTAGTGCTGGGGCCAATCCGCCTCCTCCTGTGGGCTGCCTGTCCCAGACCCATCCCTGAAACACGGACCAAGGGGCCTTGAGGGCCAAGTTGTGCAGCTGGGCCAAGCTGTGCCAGCAGCGCAAGCCGTGCTGGGGAGCCTTGCCAGCTCTGGGCCCTGACCTCTGACCAGGAGGGCCCCCTGGGCTGCCACTGCCAGCCTTGGCCTCAGCCACCCCCCCTCAAGGTGGCTGCTCCTGTGCATCATGCCATGAAGAGGAGCCTGAGCAACCATGGGCAAAGAGAACCCTGACCTGTTATCTGTAGATCCCTCTCCTCTTCTGCCCCCACTGGCCCTGCCGTGGCTGCAGCACCGTCACAAGGCCTTCCTAAAACCCACCCCTCCAAAACAAGATCCTCTGCCCCTGAGCCCCCTGGTCCTGTTCCCCGGCCAGTAGAGAAGGTGGGCAGTCCCTGTCTGCCAGGGACGGGCTTGCCCCACATTTTATGTTTCAATAAACAAATGGAGTTGTCACAGCTCTGTCCAGGTGGTAGCAGCTGCAATGCCCACCTGGCACCAGCACAGGCTGAGCCCCATGCCCAGGAGCAGCTGTGGATGCCCATGGTGTGGGCAGGCAGGAGCCAGGCAGGGGCTGCTGTGACCAGTGGCAGGGCCCCGAGGGCTGGGGCAGCCCATGCTGAGCGTCCCTGGGCTGAGGGCACATTTCCTTCCCTGGCATCATCTGGGCCTGCACCTCCTCCAGTGGCATGCCCAGGAAAAGAGGGAAGCCATCAAGAGGATCTCCAGAGACACAGCCTGACCAGCACTCCTCAGCATGCCAGCAGGCTTGCCTGCTTTTGCTGAGTAATGGTTTTTGATGAAACCTTTTATTTACGTGGGCCCAGGACAGTCCAATTTTTTCAGATGGGGTTAGGGCCTGGGGGGTGCAGCTGAGGCCACGAGGTCACAGCAGGCTCTGAGGTCCCAGAGGTGCAGCCAGAGCCCTGAGTGGCTGTTTGTGGCAGCACAAGGACCCAGCAGTCAGTCCTTGAGCACAAGTGTTGAGGCATTCAGCAGGCGGTGGCAGCAGTGGTGCAGACATTGGGACACTTTTTGTTTTTCAGGACAGCGGTGGCAGCATTTTCCCAGCGGGACTGGCAGAGGGCAAGGCACCATGGCCCTTGCTCTGCGCCTCTCCTTTTGCTTCCTCCTGGATGTTGGCCCCTGCCTGCCAGGGTGCCCAGGCTGCTCCCACTGGGGGGAGAGCAGGAGCTCTTTGGCAGCCTCTGCTGGACAGGGAGTGAGGCCCTCCTGTGGGAAGCCACAGGGGATGGTTTGCCCCAGGCCTCTGGGAGGGAGCCTGGGCTGGGAGAGAGCCCCAGGCATGGGGCTTCCTCAGTTGCCTGCCCTCCAGGGATGTGTGGGCCAGGGCCTGGCCCCTGGGTGGAGAGTGACCAGGAGCCAGCCCAGAGCTCCCCCCCCCTCTGCAGCTTTGGCCTTGTCCATTGACATCTGGCTCCCACAGCCTTACCTGACCCCCTTGCAGTGCCCAGTTCCCAAAGGCAGAGGGGGATCCCAGCACACCATGGAAATGGGATTCTGATTTGTTCCCCTTCTAGATGAGCTTGCTGGAAGGTTTCTCCAGCAGCTTGGGATGGAAGATGGTTTGGAGCCTCCTGCAGCTCTGTTGTCAGTGTTCTCCTAAGAGAATAATTTTGACAACCTGGCAGGAACCAGGTGACAGAAGCTTCTGTG
>JALJVW010001314.1:0-17287 GCA_024865655.1 Emberiza elegans
CATCTGACATGCCCAGATCCCCAAGGAATTTTTGTATCAGAACAGTTTTAGACAAGGTCAAAAGAAAAGGTAATTCTGTGATAGATATAATTGCCATAGATGTTTAATAATATGATATTTAATTGAACTTTGGAACGATTGGGCAACTCTCTGAAGCTCAAAGCATTAAACAAGTAAACTGAGAGGCACTTGAATGAGCAGAGAGCATCTGGAGGAGAAAAACTAGGAGCAATGGGAAGGACATAGATCCAGCTGGTCTAGTGAAGAGATGTCCTTAGACATCACCGCTGAAACAGGAGGGGTGGAAACACCTGATAGAGAAGAGAGATTATAAAATAGACTGAATACAGGTGACACACATAGATGGGAGATCAGTATTTCTTCTCATGCCATCAGTACACCTCCAGGAAATCCCTGTTGCTGTTGGGATAACTTTGCCATTTCTTAAAAGTAATCAAGTGACTAAGATAATAAAGATTTGCTTGTGTATTATGAAACTAAAAGGTATTAACACCTGTGCCTCTTTCCAGGCAGACATCAGCTGTGTGCCCATGAGCAGGCAGTGCCACTTGTGCCCTGAGGGGCCAAGCTGGGACTGGATCTCTCCAAGAGCACCTGAGGGAGAGCAGAGCACCTTGAAAGCTGCAGGTCCATGACAGCCCCACAGGGCTCCTGTGCTGTGGGATATTTAGTTTGTCTGAGTGATCCCGAGAATTGTTGGAAAGTCTCTGTTCCCAGCCCGGTGCTTAAAGAAGGAGTCTGAGCTCTTCATTTCGTGGTCTAAAGGTCATTTATTATTTCTTATCTACAAAATTCTTTCTCCTGCCCTGACGAGGTCAGCTTAGCAGGATCGTCTGAGGCACTCTGCCCGCCCACGGGGTGGCTGTGTCTTTTTATACCACAAACTACATATAACATATTTACAATTATCTCCCAATGCCCATCACCTATGTTAGACAGTGATCTTCTACTCTAAACCAATCCCCAAGTGCCAACATCACACAGAAAATGGATGACAAGAAGAAGAAGAAAGACCACGAGGTCAGGGCCTGAATCATCCATCTTGTCTCCCAAACCCCCCTGTACCAAAATCCTAAAATCTACATTTTTCACCCTGTGAATGAACTATTCAAACCCAAGTGATTCCCATGTCCCCACAAACAGGTGGCAGATCCCTAAAAGTGTCAAAGTCAAGCCACCAGGTGCTTTTGGCAACATCCTAGAGGGATGTGCTGAATTCCCACATCTCCCCCTTCTCTTTGCACAAAAGCACTTATTTTGTAACTTGACTCATGGCCCGCTGCATTCACACAAAGATGCATGTTAAAATGAGCAGAAGAACCACAGGCCCTATCAAAATGTAACAACCTGCTTTTAAAAGTCCCTTCCACAACAGTGAAAGGTTAAAAAATCCAACCACATTATCCATCCAGGATCCAGTGACCTCCCCAAGTTTGTTAACACCTTCTTGTAATCTTTTTATATTTTCATAAATCAATTTTGAATGGTCTGACATGTTCATGCAGCACATCCCCTCAAATTCTGCACACCCATGTTCATGTGCCAGCAGCAGATAGTCAATTGCTGCTGTGTTTTGAAGAGTTGCTCATCTTACACTGCTGATGTCTGTTAACATTTCACTCAGTGTAAAAGAAACAGCTCAAGCATGCTTGCTCAGCCAGCAACCCATATGATCCAACTGAGTCAAGGCCACCCCTAATGCTGCCTGTGGGGAGAAAATTGCAACTGCAGTTCTCCAAGACTTGCCCCATGTGTGCACATCATCATCACAATTTGGACTGTATTGTTCCATTGATCTTTTCCCCTTATGTGTTTGCTCTTTCAAAAATTCTCAAATTGGGTGTTAGCAATGAAGTAATTCTCCCAATGCTGCATGGACTGCCTCTGAAATTTGCAGGATAACAAACCAAATTCTGTCCCCACAAATGAAAGAAGATTCCCTGTGGTAATTGTACTGCAACCTGGAGTGATGCTTTGGCTGTCACCTTGGTGTATTGTTTACCAAGCAGACACATTTCTATAAAAAGGTTGAATTGGACTGACATCGATTGGCTTATTTTTTGTGTGTGTTATTTTGGAAGTTTGAATTTTATACAGAAATTAATTTTTGCTGTCCCAAGAATTTCCTGTTCCTGAGGTTCGAAAGGAGCCACAGGGAGGAACTGTGTCCAAAGATGCCACTCATTCACAGGATTTAAAATGACCTGTGAAATCTTTATAGAAGTATTTTTTGAATTGGCCATTCATTCACTGGCAAACCCACCAGACATGTTGAGAATGGTCTCTCTGGCCTTGAATATGTGAAGCAGATGCTGTATAAACTCACTGCATTGGCCAAAGCTTCCCAAACTTTTGTTTTGGCAGTACCATGGGCAAATCTGCTCCACTGCCTGAGGCAATAGATGGAAAATGAGGCACATGAGCAGTACCTGATCGAATCTCAAGGTCATGACTTCACTTCCTTGTGAGAAGCTTTGCCATGCTGTGACACCCAAGCCCCTGAGAAAAGTCCCAAGTCCTTGATCCCTTTATGAGTTGTTCGAGGAGATGTCCAAAGTCTTGTCCTCTGCCTCTGTCTGCGTGCTCGCCTCTTCATCTCCGAGATCCGTGTCTTCCTGCGTCCGAGTCCTGTAGGGCTTCACATGTCTCGCCAACACCCTCTTCAGACCTCACCCTGTGGAAACACAAGCTAAAACCTTGTCCCACATGATTAGTTTGAGAGGGCCTTCAATCTGTCCTGTTTCTGGATTTTTTGAACAAAGCTAAAGGATTCTACCTTAGTTTTGCCTGGGTAATGTTAGAAAAAATGCATGAAAACTGGTGAGTTGGGTTCTGAAAAAGGAGCTGTTGAGAATGTATCAATTGAGACGTGGATATTTCTGAGCTTCCCAAAGATGGATATTTAATGACATCAGCTTACCACAGCTGGAGGCTTTGCAATCCTCTCGGATCGACTGCTCCTGTGAATGCAGGTGGCTGCACAAGCTGACAATTTGGGCAAGCACTAATGATTTCCTTTGCCTGACATTGTGCATTTGATGAAAAAATGCATGGCTCAACCCTGCCTGCTCAAAAATATCCAGTAATGTCTGTGAAATGGGCATGGTTAGCTTGTCTGCCTGGGCTTTCCCTTCTGCTGAAAGTCCAGGGTCGAGTGTGCCTTAATGTAAGTAATGAAATATTTGTGTTCCCCGTTTTTCAGCAGTGTTTTCATACATGATAAGTATGAATATAAGATGTTATTGCTTGTTTCTTTTAAAAGTAAACCCTCCAATTGTCTGACCATACTTGCAACATATGCTGAATCTGTGATTAGATTTAGAGGTTGGTGGAACAATCGAAACACCCTGACAATTGCTGCCAATTCCACAATCTGTGGTGAACCTTGGACTATTTTTACATCTGAGTCCCATTCCCCTGTGACCAAATTCTGCCACAGGTTTACTGATTTGTGAATTTTTCCTGAACCATCAGCAAATACTGTTATCCCATCCAATGGTTCCTTACTTATTCTTGGTTTTTCCCTATAACATGTTTTTTATTTCAGCAATCTGTGACCTGGAAAATGAATTATGCAAATTCCTGGCTACCTTAACAATGCTACTAACAAGTCTTTTGATTTCTGCACTGCCCAGTCAAAATAATTCTTCTTCAATGGTAAATGAATTGCAGAAAAATTCCTGCCAGACATTGTCAGCAACCTTGTCCTTGCTTCTATGATAATTTGGGATGCCATCTCCAGGTCTCTTAGGATCATCTTTTGAGACTTCTGTAATTTTCTCGAGTTCTTTCTGCGCTTCAGGTGTAAAAGTTCTGGGAGATTTGATGTCATTGTCAAATTTTCCTCTCTCAAAAGATTGAGCCTTTGGGATGTCATTGTTTGCGATCTTCAAGGTTGGTCTCATCCAGTTGATTTCTCTGAGAAACTGATGTAGGTCATGCAAATTGTTGATTTTGGAGCTGACTTCTATCTTCTGCTGTCTTATTGTTTGCTTCGAGATCTTCCACCCTAGGTATTTCCATGGTGCGATCTTCTGAATCTTGGAAACACTGTTTTCCAGTCCTGCCTTCTGCACCTTCTGCAATCACACAGTCACGAGCTTCTTGCGGCTCCTGTTGTGCTGGTACCTTTGCAGAGGCTCCTCCCTGTTGATGCTTGGGATGTAGAACGCAAGTGGAGGAGCATCATCTGGATGGGGCAGGATGCTGAAGAAAGAGTCCTTGAGATCAGTGATCACAAGTGGCCAATCTGGGAATCACTGAGAGTGACAGAGGTCCCTGTCAAAGCAGTCCCATGTCCTTGAAGACTTCGCTGATCTTCCTGAAGTCATGCAGCAGTCTCCATGAGCCTGAAGTTTTCTTCCGAATGACGAACACTGGAGAATTCCATGGGCATGGTCTCCAGAGGGAAAGTCCTGCTGATCAAACACCGGCATGACTTGTTCCGCTGCATGTGGTGGCAAAGCGAGAGCTTTGGCTTACCAGGGTGTTCTCTGGAACAGTCAGTGGTGGTCGAAGAGCTTTGGCTAAGACTGTCAGCTCTTCATCTTGATTTGCCGAAATGATCGAAGGATAAATGACAAGTCCAAGGATGCTGCTTCTGTCCTTACCGATTATTAAAAAGTCCTGTCTCTGGGGCAAAGTTCCAGTGACACCAGTAGGTATCACTGCATGGCTCTCATCATGAAACAACCCAAAGTCCACAATCCTCTTATAGGCGAAGCACAATACTTGGAATTTCTGTGCAGTCCACATCCCTGTGTCTTTTCTTTTTTCTGCTTGTGGAAAGGTCAGTGTTTCCTTGCCCATGCTTTTTGTCAGCATTCTCATGCACCTGACTTTCACATTCTTCACTGAGATCTATCCAAACCCCCGCACCTGCTAAAACACAAACAAATCCACGTCCCCACAGGGACTAGACAATTATCTCAAAATCTTGGAAGTAAAGAATGGGTCCTGATATGAAAAATGAAACATTGATCTGTTCTGTTCCAGTTTCCATGCAATACTGCATAGGGAAATACAAGATAACAACAATTAAAAATCAATCAAATAATACACACAACCAATAATACATCTAAAATCAACTATTACAACACTGAACTGTCATCCCAGAGTCTGTGATAGCTGATGAACCTTAAAACAACAGAGAACTGGAGAACTCATGTCCGGATTCATGTTTCTCCAAACTCTCCTTGAAAACAGCTTCAGCTATCATATATGGTCAAATTGCCAAGCCAAAAGGACTTGAATACTTTTGATGCAGAAAACATCTGGGCTAATTTTCAATCATTCCATTCAATTAGAGCTAGAATTTGGCCAGAATTCAAACTCTAATTAATGGATCACTCAATACATTTTTAAAACAAGACTCTTAAAAACAGCAATTATAAATAGGAAACCTTAGGATTAAAGATCAGTCAAACCATTGAATAATTGAATCCTTCCAAAACTTCTGTCAGGACAGAAATTCTTCAAACACAGCAAACCTCTTGAATTCTCGGCTGCAATACTCTGTAATAACTGAAGAAATAATATCTGAAGAAAACCACAAAACTGGCAATCTGGATTTAAAAGAAACCCCAAAAACATGAGTAGTCAAAAATAAAGACAAGATTCTGAAGAGACACATGTCCTGCAGATAATCACACAAAGAGATAATGAAGCACAAGAAAGCTGGCTGTAAATATTACAACAATACCTTGATAATAATTCTTATCATAAATTCTGAGAATTCCCATTTTACAATCAACTTATTAACATGAAATGTTTGAAGGGCTTATGACCTTTTAAAAGTATTTATACAGCATTAACAACAATTCTTATCTATCAGTATCACCTATAAAATCCAAAATAACAAAGATCACAAATTTGATATCAACAAAACTCTGAACTATTGAAGAATCAGCAGATGATCCCACACACAGGATCCAATCAACACCTCTCAAATGCTCTGTTTTCAGAGACATCCCAGGCAATTGAATTATTACCAATACTTCTCCCTTTATATACTGCTTTCTCTCCCTGAGAGACATTTTTCACAGTAGATTTCCATTTATATCATATTTGTAATAATGTTGGAACTGAGTTTGCATGATTTTTGACTGAGCTAACATTTGAAGGCTGAATATATGAACGTCTGGGGTCCTGGGATCCATCCTGGGATCCATCCTCTGGGATGGGAGAGCCTTGAACCACTGGGATTGGAATCAAGAGAACCGGGACCACCCGGGACGTCTCAGGGGACCGGACCTGCCCCGACCGAGCCCTCCCTGCGCTCTCCGCGCATGCGCACTCTCGGGAATATTTCTCATGTTCCCCCTACACTGACGTCACTGTCTCCGTCCTGCTCTGCCTCTGATATTTCATCCCTCGTGTCTGTTTCTGACTCTCCCTCCTCCCCCGACGCTGTATCCATGCCCTTCTGCCCGTCCGTGCAGCCCTCTGCCCGCGTGTGCCTGCATTCCCGCTGCAATGCGTCTGGGTCCGCGTCTCACTTCCGGGTTCGGCATCGTCATCCCGCGCCCCCTGCGCCTGCCTACAGTGGCTGCTGGAGCCCTGCAGCTGCTCTGGCGCTCAGCGCTACTTTTCAGAGCCCTTCCGGAAGTTCCAGCGTGTCCCGTTTTCCATTGCGCCGCTTTGGCACAGCGTCTGCTAAGATAGCCGCCACCCCGGTGTTGTGCTCCAAAAATCGCATCAAAACCCATGTTCCCCGCACCAGCCGTGGCCGCCGCGATTACGCGTGCGCCTGCCGCGCGCCCGCCGCTTCCGGCGCGCTCCCGAGCCGTCCCGCGCCCGAGCCGTGGCGCGCCGCGCGCCCCGCCTCCCAACCCCCCGGCCGCCTCCTGCGGCTCCCCCGGGCTGCTGGCTGCTGGGGTTAGCTGCTGGCTGCTGCCCGTTGCCATGGGACCGGAGAAGGGGTGGTACCTCGGGCACCCTCTGCACCCTGACCACGCCCCTTCTCTGCCTGTGCCATCTCGGGACTGCGAGCACTCCCGCCCTGACCGTGCCTTCTCTGCCCTCGTCTCCGTGGGGAATGCCGTTTCTCTGCCTGCGACCTGCACCGCATTGTCCCGATCCTGTTCTGGCTGCGTGCCAACGTCTGCCAGCGCCGTGCGTGTTCCCCGCTCGGCCGGTGTCTGTACCGCCTCTGCGAACTGGGGAAAATCCCTCCCCACTCCGTCTGGTCCCGCTGTATCTGCGAATCTCCCCGGGCCGCTCGTGGCCCCCCCGCCGGGCCCCCGCAGCTCCCACGGCCACGTCTGTGACTCCTCTGGGCTGCTCCCGGCTGCGCCACCGTGGCACCTCTGCCCTGTATTTCCGACCCCCTCCGCCTGTCCTCCCCAGGACTCTAGGGGTAAAAGCTTTGAAGCCGTTGTATCTTTTTTTTTTTCCTCTATTTTTCTTTTTCCACAGATTTTTTCAGAGTGTGTGACTGGCATGCCCTGTAGGGCTGCCCAGATGTTGGGTTATTCTTGGGAGCATGTACCCCCCGTGTTCTCAATTTTGACCTTTCTTACCAAAAGCTGAATCATCTCCAAGGTCAGTCCGGAGTTTGCCCTGGTCACTGTCCCGCAGCTTACAGGTGAGGAGTCTCCAGGCCGGCTTCTGGTCCTCCTCCTTCCGGATCGAGCTTGAAACGAGTCTTCTCGGCAGAGGTCGAGACGTTCTTTTTGAATTTTTCCCTTGAGAGTGCTTGTTTTCTGTTCTTCTCGGGCTGGATTTCAGTGGCTGATGGCTGTGGCGTGGCTGCTTGCCAAGAGCCCATCTAGGTGTCTTCTTGGAGCCCATCTAGGTGTCTTCTTGGAGCCCACCCAGGGACTGCCAAATGTGGGAATCATTAGTTTGTCTGAGTGATCCCGAGAATTGTTGGAAAGTCTCTGTTCCCAGCCCGGTGCTTAAAGAAGGAGTCTGAGCTCTTCATTTCGTGGTCTAAAGGTCATTTATTATTTCTTATCTACAAAATTCTTTCTCCTGCCCTGACGAGGTCAGCTTAGCAGGATCGTCTGAGGCACTCTGCCCGCCCACGGGGCGGCTGTGTCTTTTTATACCACAAACTACATATAACATATTTACAATTATCTTCCAATGCCCATCACCTATGTTAGACAGTGATCTTCTACTCTAAACCAATCCCCAAGTGCCAACATCACACAGAAAATGGATGACAAGAAGAAGAAGAAAGACCACGAGGTCAGGGCCTGAATCCTCCATCTTGTCTCCCAAACCCCCCTGTACCAAAATCCTAAAATCTACATTTTTCACCCTGTGAATGAACTATTCAAACCCAAGTGATTCCCATGTCCCCACAAACAGGTGGCAGATCCCTAAAAGTGTAAAGTCAAGCCACCAGGTGCTTTTGGCAACATCCCAGAGGGATGTGCTGAATTCCCACACTGTGCCACCCACATCTGCTCTGCTCCAGGTTGAAACAGGGCCCAGCATGGTGCCGGGATCATCAGAGAGCTGAAGTGTGTGCTGGAATTCAATGCCCTCCCCATCCCGCAGCAGTCCTGCATTTCCCTCCTGCAGCCTTGGTCTCCAGCACAGCCATGGAGGCTCTTTGGGCTCTGGACTGTGGCTGCAGCCCCCAAGGGCAGCTGAGCTCTGCCTTTGGCACAGTCAGGCCTGGCCAACGCAGGCCATGCTCAGCAATTGCTTGTGTGTGCCTGGCCTTGCTGTCAGCCCCGGCAGCAGCTGCGTGGCTGCTTTGTGGCCCTGTGCTGGCCCAGCCATGGTGGCCCAGCCCCTGTGCAGGCCCAGCCCAGGCCAGGAACATTGCGGCTGGGAACGGCCCCTGTGCCGTGGTGCCCACAGCAGCCTTGGGGCTCTGTGCCCCATGGCCTCCCTGCTGGGCAGCCTCTGCCAGCTCCTGCAGAGCCCCTTGCACCTGTGGGGCTGCACAGACAGCCCTGCCCTGGGCTCTGCCAGCCTCTGGGTCAGCAGAGAGTCCGGCCAGGGCTGGCCATGGCCGGGAACAGGCCCTGAGCCTTGCAGGAGGATGGAGCTGGGCCACATCAAAACTCAGCCCAGGCCAAAGCTGGGCTCAGCAGCCAGAGCTGCCAAGGGCTGGGCACAGAGGCTGGCGCTGACAAATGTCCTGGGCCCCCTCCCTGCTCTGTCCATGCCACCAAGGGCACAGAGCAGCCTCCTCTCTGGGCCACTTGCCTGTTTGCAATGCCTTGCACAGGCGCTGGCCCTGCCCCACAAGGCCTGGCCTGAGTCCTGCCCCTGCACGCTCAGCCAGGCTGAGATGGACACTGATGGTTTCTGGGCCAGGCTCTCGGAGCCCAGCCCAGCTCCCTGCAAGCTCTGCCAGCTGCCCTGAGCTCTGGGCAGCACCAAGGGCCTCTCCCCAGCTCAGCCTAGCCGGCTCTGGCCCCACAGCTCTGCTCAGGCCAGACTTCTCTGGCCACTGGCCCCACGGCCTCAGCCCCTGGCAAGGGCACAGCAGCAGCTGCAGCTGCCACAGGACTCAGCCCCAGCCATGGGGGAAGGTGCTTGGCCAAGGCCAAAGGAGCTCCCTGGCTGCCCTGCTCCCCTCTACCAGAGGTGCTGAGAGCTCTGCAGCCCCTGCTGCCATCCCATCTGCCCAGGGCAGCACAAGAGCCCCAGCCTTGGGGTCCTCAAGAGCTGCTCCTGCTCCAGGCCCAGGGCCCATGCCAAAGCTGGGGCAGCCACAAAGCTGTGCCCATTTCTCTTCATTGCTGCTCTGATGGGGATGGATCTTCAGCCACTTGGAGGTTGATGTTGAATTTTAATACTCCAGAGGCCTCTTCTTTCTTGAGCTCTTCAGTTCAGGAATTTAGTGGGAAATGCTCACAAACATTTATTCAGAACACCCAAACAAGAAAAGCCGTAGGGAACTATCTAAGTTTTCAATTCTTCTGTGGTTAATAGCACTGATATAAGAACTGTAATCTCCAATTGATATTGATCCCCAGCACATTCTAATGAAGTCTGAATAAATATGAAAATTAAGACCCTCCATGTCTAACAATCAATCAGACTTTGTCCCCACCCCTCCCCACCGTTTCCTGCATCTAACCCCTGGCACTCCTATGCATCACAAATGGTGTGGCCAGCAGGAGCAGGGCAGTGATTCTTCCCCTGTGCTCAGCACTGGTTGGGCAGCAGCTCGAGTGCTGTGTCCAATTCTGGGCCCCCAATTTGGGAAGGACATGAAGGGGCTGGAGCGTGTCCAGAGAAGGGCAACATGGCTGGGGAGGGGTCTGGAGCACAAGTCCTGTGAGGTGTGGCTGAGAGAGCTGGGGCTGTTTATCCTGGAGAAGAGAAGGCTCAGGGGAGACCTCATCACTCTCTACAACTCCCTGGCAAAAGGGTACAGCAAAGGGAGGGGTCAGGCTCTTTTCCCGGAGAACAGGAACAGGATTAGAGGACACAGACAAAATCTTCAGCAGGGGATGTTTAGGCTGGACATGAGGAAATATTCTTCACAGAAAGGATGATTGGGCATTGGAATGGGCTGCCCAGGGAGGTGGGTATGTCACCATCCCTGGAAGTGTTTAAGGAAAGAGTGGATGTGGCACTGAGTGCCATGCTCTGTGTGACAAGGTGGTGTTGGGTCTCAGGTTGGACTTGATGCTCTCCAAGATCTTTTGCAGCCTGGTAGATTCTCTGATGATTGTGACATTGCAGGGCCCTGGGGAAGCAAGGGGCCATTGTGACACTGCGGGGCCTGGTGGCACTAAGAGGACCATGGTGACACTGTGTATGACATGGCAGCACAGAGCCAAGGGGCCACTGTGAGACACTGTGGGGCTGAATGGAAGTGAGGAGTCCATCGTGACAGTCTGGGTCCTGGTGGAACCACAGAGGCCACTGTGACCCTGCAGAGCCTTGTGGAACCAAGGGGCCATTGTGACGCTGTGGAACCAAGGAGACCCTTGGGAGAGCCTGGGGACAATGGAATCAAGGGGCCATGTCTCCATTGCAAGGACTCTGGGAACAGAGGGAACAATTGTGACACTGTGGTGCCCCATGGAACCAAGGGTACCTGGTGACACTGCAGGATCTTGTGTCACCAGGGCTCCATTGTGACACTGCAGCACCAAGGAATTCATGGTGGCACTCTGAGGCCTCATGGAACCAAGAGGCCACTGTGACCCTGCAGGGCCTTGTGGAACCATGCAGAGCATTGTGACAGAGCAGGGCCTGGTGTCAGGATGGGGCCATTGTGACACTGCAGGCCCCATGGAACCAAGGGGCCAGTGCTGCTCCTCAGGGACTCTTGGAATGAAGAAAACCTGTTTGACATGTGGTGGACCTTGGGATCAAGATGCCCTTGTGACATTGTGGAACCAAGGAGAGCATTGCTGCACTGCCAGACCTCATGGAACCAAGGATACATTGTGACACTGCAGTGCCTTGGGGGACCAAGGGCCATTGTGACATTGTAGGGCCCAAGGATCCAAGGGACTTTGTGACACCAAGGGGTCCCATGGAACCAAGGGGACATTGTGACACCGGGAGGCCTCATGGAATCATGGAGACCATTGGGACACTCTGAGGCCTCATGGAACCATGGTGACACCAAGTTGTCTGGGAGTGTTGATCTGCTGGAGGGTAGGAGGGCTCTCCACAGAGCCCTGGCCAGGCTGGATCCAGGGCCTAGATCCAACAAGGTGAGGTTTAACAAGTCCAAGTGTCGGGTCCTGCACTTTGGCCACAACAACCCTTGCAACACTACAGGCTGGGGACAGAGTGGCTGGAGAGCAGCCAGGCAGAAAGGGACCTGCAGGGACTGATGGACAGCAGGCTGGACATGAGCCAGCAGTGTGCCCAGGTGGCCAAGAAGGCCAATGGCTCCTGGCCTGGATCAGCAATGGTGTGGCCAGCAGGAGCAGGGCAGTGATTCTTCCCCTGTGCTGGGCACTGCTTGGGCAGCACCTCAAGTGCTGTGTCCAGTCCTGGGCCCCCCAATTTAGGAAGGACATGGAGGGGCTGGAGCGTGTCAAGAGAAGGGCAACAAGGCTGGTGAGGGGTCTGGAACACAAGTCCTGTGAGGAGCAGCTGAGGGAGCTGGGGTTGTTTATCTGGGAGATGAGGAGGCTCAGGGGAGACAAGGCAGTGTCAGGGCACAGGTTGGACTTGATGATCTCCAAGGCCTTTCCCAGCCTTGCTGATTCTGGGATTCTCCGAACCCACCCTTAGAGCAGTTGCAGGATGAGCCCTGGGCCTCCTCTTCAGCAGCTCCAGCAGCCCAGGTCCCTCAGCTTCTCCTGCCAGGCCCAAAGCCCATCCTGTCAGTCCTGCAGAGCCTCTGCAACTCCTCCTCACTGCCCAGAAGAGGGAGCTCCAGAGCCAGACACAGCAGCCCAGATGTGCCCCCCTGGCCTGGGGTGCCTCTGGCAAGGGAGCAGCACCAGGCACTGCAGGAGCCTGCAGACAATTCCTGCAGACTTGTAGGAAGATCCTGCTCCCCAAGGGACATTCCTGTAGGAGGATGTGAATATATGTGTGTTATAAATGGACGAGGCTTTAAATATATATATATATACCTGTACTTGAATATCTTTACCCTGACTAGTCCTAGTTATCCTTGATGGGCTGCAGCTGTGATGTTCTTCATTGGGCTGCAGCTGTGGCTTGTCAAGGTAACTAGGATAAAAGGGGAGTGGGCTACTTAGTCAGGCAGAACCTTGAAGGAGCTCTGACTAAGGAAGATCTTGATCCTGTGCTGTGAAGATCTGCTGCCCACAAGACAACAATGAGAGGTACAGGACTTATGAAATATAATAGCTTTAACAACATGGGACTTATCTAATATACTATTGGACTTATGAAATATGTTAACTACAACACATTCCCATGGTGCCAAGTCAGGAACTGCAATGGGGAGTGGGGCCAGAGAGGAAAGGACAAACAGGGATGGGCTCTTTGCAGGGCCGGGAACAAGGGTGGGCAAGAGGAAGAAATTTGTATCAAGAAAGAGTAAAAAAAGAAAAGCTGAAGCAGAGAAAATGCTGAGGGCACTTTGGGGGTGGCTGCCAGGCAGTCCTGGCTCTGAGCAGCAGCGTCTGCAGTGGGACAGGAAACTCCCAGCTGATGGGAACAAACTTTCTGGCTGACTGCAGAGGCCAGGACAAAGCTGAGTGGTTTCCCTGGTGTCCCCGAGCCCTTGCTGGCCCCAGGGGCTGATGGCATTTGTGCTCCCTCAGGTTCATGTCCCCACAGCAACAGCATGGGGGTGCTCCCGCCTGCTGTGTGCAATGCAAACAGGGGCTGCTGAGCCAGTGCTGCCGTGTCTGTGCCTGCAGGGATGGGGCACCTGTGTGAGCTGGGGGAGAGGCCAGGGCTGCAGAGGGGGGATGTTCTTGGCAGCTCCATGAGGACACTCTGGGATGCTGCCCTGGGCTGTCCAGCGCACTGGGGATGGATCATCCCCTGCTCTGCTGCTCCTTCCCGTCTGCCCCAGGGCCCTTGCAGAGCCCCAGCCATGCTGTTTGCCCCCAGCCTGCCCACGGCCAGCCTGGGGCTGCTCACGGGGGTTTTCTGTGCTGAGCACTGGCCTGGCTGTGTTCTTGAGAGAGCCTGGGCAAGCAGCCTGGAGCCCCCAGGGCCTGGCCTGAGGCATCAGCGCTGCCCCAGCAGTGCCCATGGCCTGTCCCTGCTGCAGCCCCGGCACTGCCACCCCCAGGGCTGTGCCCGGCCCCGAGAGCACTCAGGCCCTACAGCAACACCAGGGCCACCAGGGCAGTGAGGCAGGGCCACAGCAGCAGCACTGGCAACACCAAGTACTGCTGCTGCTGGGCACAGCTGCTGGGCCAGCACTGATCTGCCCCAGCTCTGCGCACAGACATTGCTGCTGCAGCTCCAGAGAAGGCAACTAAAGGGCATCTCTGCAGACAACTTTGTTGGGAGAGTGTTTTATTTTATTTAAAGCCACCAAAGTAATAGCCCCTCATTGACACAATCTGTGGCCACAGTAAAGGTGCAGAAACACAAAATGAGAAACGGCACAAACATTGACATATCTTTGTTGACAATATTAATCATTGTAATAGAAAAGGAAAAAC
The DNA here is from genome assembly GCA_024865655.1 of Emberiza elegans. Classification (NCBI taxonomy): domain Eukaryota; kingdom Metazoa; phylum Chordata; class Aves; order Passeriformes; family Fringillidae; genus Emberiza; species Emberiza elegans. The sequence goes on from JALJVW010001314.1 coordinate 14,061, forward strand.
CCCACAACCAAATCAACAATAACTATCAAAGATTACTTTTATTACAAATGATTTTCAGAAATTTTCCAGAAATTTAATATTCCTGAAACCATCCCATCATCAGTCTCCTCACTGCAGCCTTGCGCTCCTGGTTCCTCAGGCTGTAGATGAGGGGGTTAAGGGTTGGGGTCATCACCAAGTACAGAACTGACAGGGCCAGATCCAGGGATGGGGAGGACATGGAGGGGGGCTTCAGTTGAGCAAATATGCCAGTGCTGAGGAAGAGAGAAACCACAGCCAAATGAGGGAGGCAGGTGGAAAAGGCTTTGTGCCGTCCTTGCTCAGAAGGGATCCTCAGCACAGCCCTGAAGATCTGCACATAGGAGAAAACTATGAACACAAAACAGCCAAAACCTAAACAAGAACTAACAGCAAGAAGCCCCGTTTCCCTGAGGTGGGATTTGGAGCAGGAGAGCTTGAGGATCTGTGGGATTTCACAGAAGAACTGGCCCAGAACATTGCCATGGCACAGAGGCAAGGAAAATGTATTGGCTGTGTGCATGAGAGCATTGAGAAAGGCACTGGCCCAGGCAGCTGCTGCCATGTGGGCACAAGCTCTGCTGCCCAGGAGGGTCCCGTAGTGCAAGGCTTTGCAGATGGACACGTAGCAGTCGTAGCACATGATGGTCAGGAGGAAATATTCCGCTGAGATGAAGAAATACAATAGAAAGAGCTGAGCAGCACATCCTTTGTAGGAGATGTTCCTGGTGTCCCGGAGGGAATTGTGCATGGCTTTGGGGACAGTGGTGCAGATGGAGCCCAGGTCGCTGAGGGCCAGGTTGAGCAGGAAGAAGAACATGGGCGTGTGCAAGTGGTGGCCGCAGGCTACAGCGCTGATGATGAGGCCGTTGCCCAGGAGGGCAGCCAGGGAGATGCCCAGCAAGAGGCAGAAGTGCAGGAGCTGCAGCTGCCGCGTGTCTGCCAATGCCAGCAGGAGGAAGTGCCTGATGGAGCTGCTGTTGGACATTTGTGGTGTCTTGGCATGGGGATCTGTAAAGAAAGTAATCATGGAATAGTTGTGTTTGGAGAGCAGTTTAAATATCCCAGCACAGCCTGGGGGCACTTTCCCCCCACTGCCGGCCCAGGGCTCTACTGCCTGGAGCTGTCCCTGCCAGCAGCTGCTTCCCTGTGCCCAGGGCTGGGCCCTGCCAGTGCTGCCAAAGCCCAGGCCAGCCCTGGGGGCTCAGCTCTGCCCTGCAGACCCCTCCCAGCTCTGGCACTGCCCAGGGGCAGCTCTGGCTCTGCAGGCTCTGATGGCAACGTCAGAGCAACCCTGAGGAGCCTGGAAAAGTTACACTGAGCTGCCTCTAAGGGGCCCTGTGCTGATTTCTGTCACTGCTGGGTTTATTCACATCTGAGAGAAATTTCTTTTTTAATTTTCCTCAGCCTGAACTGAGATGTGAATTCCTATGTGCAATATCCCATCCTGGCAACCCAGAGCAATAGATTAATAAAGCAGGATTTTCCCTTTTATACAGCCCCTTAGTTGCTGTGGTCCCTGTATAATCTACTTGGAAATGTTCTGCAGTTAAATGCCATGCTGGGAGCAGTCCTGAATAATGCAGCATCCTCCCCACACAAGGAGAACAATTCCAAGCCTGACCAGCTGTCTCCTCCCACCCAGATCTTGTCCCCCAGTGCTGGCAGCAGCTGCCAGGGCTGGCTGAGAGCTGTCCCTGGCAGGCAGCAGAGTCCCTGCCCCAGCACAGCGCCCTGGGCTGCAGGACCCTGCTCTGCAGGACAGCCCTGGGCACCCCTGGCTGCTCTGCACAACAGACAATCACAGAATGGACTCACAGGCTCTGTACGCATTGGGATGTTCCAGCTTTAGGAGATGGCTCCAGGAGCTGCAGCTGCATTGTCCTGCAGCCAGAGGTTCCTGTGCCAAGGGCTGGCAGTGATTCTGCCCCAGGCACTTCTCAGCACCTTCCCAGCCCTGATTGATTGAAGCTCTCTGTGCCTCTGTGCTGTGCCCGGGCTGGCTGCAGGCAGTGCCCCAGCCCTGCTGGGCTGGCAGAAGAGCTGCTCATCAAGAGAAATGTGCTTTTGAAGCTCTTCTTGGTTACCAGGAGCTGCCTCTATGCCAGCAGCCCAGCCCAGCTCAGCAGCACAGACACCACACAAGGACTTTAATGAGCCTCTGGGGCTTTGTGCTCAGGCCCTGAACATCAGTCCCTGAGAGGGAGCTGAAGAAACGTCTCCAGAACTCCAAGTCAGAATCCAACTCCAAAGTTTCTTGGACTTTTAATGGGTCCCAGTGAGGGACACGACTGAGAAAGTGTCCCCAGGCCCCAGGCAGAGCAGAGAACTGCAGGCAGTGATGACAGGTGGGGACAAAGAGAAGCCAAGTCTTGGTGCCCTGGGGCACAGCAGGGTCTGTGCCACCAAGAGCTGGGAGGAGACACCTTGTCCTGAGGCCCTGGGGCCTCCTGGCACAGCCCCAGCCAGGCTGGGCACTGTCAGCCCCTTGTCCTGCCCTCAGCATCCCCCCCTAGCCCACATCCCAGTGGCCTCAAGGATCTGCTGGAAGGAGTCCCTGGGGAGCCTTGCTCAGCAATGGCCCTGGGGGCTCCTTCACACTCCCTGCAGGGACTGCAGGTTTTTCAAAGGACTTTGGGTTTAGCTTTTGCCTTGGAGTCTCTGAGAGGTTTGTGCAATCATGGCCTCCAATTATCTACTGTAATTAGTCCCTGGAGAGGCTTTGTCAGTAACAACACTCAGTGGGGCTCATTAATGCTTCAAGGAACTTCAGTTATTTTAAGGTACTGTGTGTTTCCCTTTGGATACAGACTCTGGGAGAGGTTTGTGCAATCATGGCCCCAATTATCTGCTTTAATGAGTCTCTCGAGAGCTTTGTACTGACACTCAGTGGTGCTCATTTAATACCTTGAGATACTCAACGTTTTTAAGCTACTTTGGATTTTCCTTCCTACACTGAGTCTCTGAGAGGTTTTTGTGCCATCCTGGCCTCCAATTCTCTCCTCCAAGGAGTCCATGAGGGGCCTGTGTTGGGGATGGACCTCAGTGGGACCCATTCATTCTCTGAGACACTTTGGGGTTTTCTTCTGACTTTGACTCCTGGAAAGGTTTGTGCAATCTCCTCTCAGGCCCTGAGGTTGGTTCCAGGTGTTATGTTTGCCCAATTACCCCCCTCATAAAAAAAAAAACCAAACCATATTTGAGATAGC
>JALJVW010001315.1:0-28456 GCA_024865655.1 Emberiza elegans
CTTAAATAATTGCAAGGGCCCTTTAGTTCTGCTGGTGGGGATCTCTTGCAGGTGGGGGCAGAGTCCTGGGGTCAGGGGGCCGTTCTCTTGGGGGATGCCAGGACCAGAGGATCCAGGCCTGCTGCTCTGGGCAGAGGACCTGCCAACATCACCACCTGCTGCTCTGCCTCCTCCTGGGGCCAGTCCTGTCCTGTGGGCAGGGTGGCTGTTACCCCTGGGCTGGGCAGTGTCTCCTGTGATGGCTTCTTCCACTCTTCCATGGAGATGGCAGAACTGCTACTGGCTGGAATCCCACCTGAGAACTGGAGGAGCTGGAGCTAGAGCTGGAGGCTGGAGCTGGAGGAGCTGAGGTGCTGCTGGCTGCTGGGCTGTCATCCTCATCTGTGGCAGTGTGGCGCGGCACCTCTGGGCCCCTGAGCTGCAGTGTCTCACAATGATGTCAATGGTGTCCTGGACCAATGGCACTGTGTGTTCCTCCAGAACGCCTGTAAACTCTGGATCATGCGCCCTGGTCTGGCCCATACACAGAGCATGTACCGGATGCAGCTCTGCCAGCCACCACCGGCTCCCCTTACATGGTCTCCGTCCTTTGGCGAGCCAAGTCTGCACAGGACCCAGAAGTTCCCACGCCGACGGAAAAGCTGTGCCCAGACCTCAGGCAGGACACCACCGGCAGCTCTGGGCTGCTGTCCCTGAGGAAGGGGAAAGGCCAGCTGGGGCCACGGGGGGCTGTTCTCATCCTGGCTGCCGGGCTCTCCCTCATGGAGCTCAGGCCACTGGGCCGCGGCTCAGGGGCTGTGATGACAATCCAGAGATTCTCCTGCGTTGCCAGAAAACCTGACAGTCTCTATTGCTCTTCTGCAGAGTGGGCACAGGATTTATCTGTGCCCACTGCAGGATGCAGCCCGGCAAGTGATGGCCAAAGGTTGGCAGAAGCCACATCATGCCAGATGTCCTGGCCAGATGGCACAGTTGCCACCCATCTCTGTGGCCATACTTGGCCTCTGCAGCACATGGGGAGTGCTGAGGATCAGAGCTGTTCTCTGTTGCTGGTGTCACACCCTGCAGGAGAGAGGGAGGAAGGAATGGCCAGGCTGCTGGAGAAAGACACCCCCCTGCCCCCTGAGCCCCATGAAGAGATGTTTCTTTGGGGAGATGTTCTCCTGCACAGCTCACACTTTGCTGCAAGCACACGCAGTGCCTGGCTGCCTCAGCTAGGCAGGACTGGGGAAACCCTGCTGGTTGCTCTGGGACTGGCACTGGGACCTGCCAAGAACAGGTGCCACTCAGCACCAGAGAAACCTGGATCGATCCTCCACACCTCGCACTCACGCTCCTTAGGAGGTCAGGCCAGAGCCTGACTGGCCCCATTTCTGCCTGTGTCTGTATTTAAGCAGTGAGGGATGAGATGTCACAATGTGCCTCTCGCTGATGTCACCCTCCATCAGCAGGTAATGTCCCCACCAGTGTATGTTGTCAAGAGAAAGATGAAAATATTTTTCTTCTTTTTCAGCTTGTCCGTGTTGCTCTGCCTGGCCACCTGCCATCATGTGTCCATGTGCCCCCGTGTATCATCCTCACTCCTGACACCTCGCCAAGGTTTTCTGTGGAGGAGCTGGGGCCAATCCAGCATGAACTGCGTGTGGCTGGATGATGCCCTCATCCTGCAAATGCCTTTCCCTGGGCAATGCTTGGATTTGGAGAACCTGGGTGCTGGTGCCAGTCCCTGGTGAGAGTCTCCCATCCCTGTGGGTTGTATACCTGCTTCAGGGAGAAGCAGGAAGGAATGTTATGCTCCAACCCCATCCACTCCCAATGGCACTTGCTCACAGTGCCAGATCCCTCTCCACTTCCCAAGTGTCTGTGTTTCTGGAATCCAGTGCCTTTGTGGATCCCCCAGCAGGAGGAAGGGAGCCTCAGGAAGGAGCTGGAGCTGCTGTCCTCCAGACTGGAGTACAAGGACCAGAGGAACCCTGGAGAGCCCAGGACCCATCACCACGTGGGCCATGCTGTGCCATCATCCCCTCTTGCCTTTGGCTGTTGTCATTCCTGAGAGTCATCAGCCCAAGCAGTTCTTTCTTCATTTGTGTTATGTTTGCCCAATTATCCCCTCATAAAACACCTTAAACAATATTTGAGATAATAACAATTTTAATTAAATAATTTAGAAAATATATAAAGAAGGGATAATTTGGTTCTAACAATAGCGCATAAGCAAAAAGGATAACCATGGGGTAAGGAGTGCAGGGCTTTTGGACCCGTGCCACCCTCCGTACAAAGTTGCCAAGTGAAGATTTCTCCTTATATGCCATGTGTTAATACCATATTCTTCAGTTCGGTTTGTCATCTATCTATCTCCGCCCTCATGAACACCTTTACTGCATGCGCCATCACTTAGTTCGGTGGTCGCACAAGTCTTTGGGGGTCGTCACTGATGAAGGCCTCTCCTCTTCCTCGATGTCCTTTAATTCACCTTTGGGCTACACATGCGACTAAAGCTAATACATCGTAAGCCAAAAGCACATATCGCTGTATCTACATATCCAAGCAATAAATTTCTTATAATTAGCATTTTTCTGGGACCCAACCAGGTTTTTGTTCATTTTAGCATCTGTATCTCCAGTTTCTTCTTTCTGTCCTTGTGAACATCTGCGGAGGAGCTCCTCCTCTCTCTCTCTTCTTTTGGCATTACAACTTTTAACTATTTCTATTATTCTCAAATAGTAATTCTTATATGGTAGGCCCTGTCCTTGTGAACATCTGCTGGAGGGTGGGGGTGGAGTCCTCCTCTCCCTCTCTTCTTTTAACATTACAACTTTTAACCATTTTACCTATTCCCAAATATTAATTATGGTACCAATATTAATTACTTTTCAATTTTATCAGCACGAATCATACCTATTTATCACAAATCCCCCATTTCTCTTTTTGATCATTGATTCGTGCTGTATTAAAAACTGTGCTCTGATATCTTTTATATTCCCAATTTTACAGTAATCTCTTGCATCAATCTGATAAGCAGATTCTTATCTGAGGTTGGCAGATCTCAATCTTTGAAGTGCTATTTAAGCTGTTTATAAAATTCAGCTAATGATTTTGACTAATTCATATAAGGTGATTGCAATAGTTACAAATGTTGAAATTACTGGGACTTGATTTTTGTTTTGTTTGCTTTTTCATTGCCGAAACTCTGTCCAGTGTGGCTTTCTGGCTTTGACTAATCGCCTAGGGTACTAGAAGGATCACAGTGAAAATAATCCTTAGGAAATCTACCTTTCTACCTTTCTCAAGGCCCCTTGGTTTGCAACTAAGGACCGAGATGCCAGTCTTCTCGGTAGCAAAGGTAATATTCCGGGATCTAGTCACTGGTGCTTTTAATTTCTTTGGCACCCACAGCTTCACAGAGTTTGCTTGTCTCTTTTAAATGTCAGTTCCCAGTTCTGGTTGGTTAAAAGAAATAATTAAAATTAAAAAACAGCAGGTCAAAGGTTAGGCTGGAATACTATAAATTTATATTTTTAGAATTTCAGGGATATGCCAACCACAATAAGATTTTTTTTTTTCAACAATTATCAATTATGAAACACTGGTTTATAATATTATGAATTGTTCGTTCTCTTATTTGTGCTATAACTAATATAGCAAGAACTAACTGATCTAAGTTTTCTACTAATTTAATTGCTGCTGGAAGGGTCCTATTTCTCAGTCTTAAAGGTATTCTAAAAAAATCACTAGCAATGCGTTTTACAATTAGCTGGTTAAATATATAACTATAGCAAAACAAGCAAATCAATTGTTTCTCCTCTTCCTCTTAGTTACTCTCTAACATGAATTAAAACAAAATATGCAAACAATACATATCCATGGATGACATTTTAAACTATGTTTACAAGGCTCTTAACGTTTTACTTGTACTCTTTCAACAACAGGTGTTATCACTCTCAGTTGCTGGAATTGCAGTTTTGTAATCAATTCTGATAATGTTGCTGGTGGGTGACTCCAGAGGAGATCTTCGATCTTTTTCAGGACATTCTCACCGATTAAGAAAGTCTCTTTTATTCTTTTCTACTGGCATTCTTCTGCCTCTGAGCTCAAGGGAATTGCGGTCAGCAGCTACTCCAGGATGCCTAATCTCTTCTTAATAAATCAGGGTTAATAAAGATTAACTTAAATTTCACCATATTTTCATATTTTTGGAATTACATATCCTAACAATATTTTAGTCACTATTTGAGCTGTAGCCCGAGCTGCTGGAAATGCTTCAACTCACTGAATTAATTGATCTACTATAATAAACAAATATTTTCACCAACTCACTTTAAGCAGTTCTATAAAATCAACTTGGATCTTTTCTAATGGCTTGTAGGCTGTTTTGCGTCTTCCAGAGGGAGGGTTCTTTATCGCTTTCTTAGTTACTTTTTTAACAGATGAGACACCCTTTGGGTAATTTGTTCCCAATTTCAGATATCTCTATATACCTATAAAAATTTTAAAAGTGATCATAAATGGCTCTTGTTTTCTAATATGTTTGTCTATGCAAGTTATCTAAGATTTGACATTCCATTAATTTTGGCATCATAATCTTGTTATTAGGTAGAACTTATTTTGCCTCCTTAAATGTTGCTCCTAATTTCTTTATAGCTGCTAGTTCTGCTAGTGGAAGGGTTAAGTGTCTCTTGCTGAATTTCTATTATTTTTTTTTTTTTTTTTTGTAAGATCATGATTTCACTATCTCTTTTTTCTTAAAGTTGCTTTTTTGCTTCTTCATTGGTCAAATTATTTCTTTCTGACTTTAATATCCCTCTTCTTCTCTGGTGTCTCTTTACATGAACTAATCTATTTTCTTTGAGCTTTTAAAGCTTCAAATATCTGAATTATCAATTCTCCATGTATCTGAATTATCAATTCTTTTGTGTACTAACCCTTTTCCGTGAGTGTTTATAAGTCCTTTTTCCAAATTTTTTTTTTTTTTTTAAAGTTTGAGTCTGTATTAAAGAGTCCCTTCTTGTCTATTTTATTATTAGTAATGCACGGAATAATGCACAAAGTTCACAGGCTTTGTGCTGACTAGGAGGGACTAAGGGGACCAGACTCCTTTACCCTAAGCTTTTTCCCACTTCACCCGAATGCCAACCTGTATCATTGATTTTCAGATTATCTTTTACAGTTAAAAAATAAATTTTAGTTTTTTCCTTCACAGGGTTTTATTTATAAATTTAAGGCTATTATTAGATCTTGCCTAACAAATTATTCTTGGCCTCTGGTATCAACAATAAATCATTTACTCCAAATTTGTCATCTGCTTCAATTTGCACCTCTTTTATTACAGGAACGGGAAAAGCCTCTCCTGTAATTCCGACTACTGGAACTCTCTCACAACTTATTTCACATATCTGGGGTAATTTTGTTACTATGGACTAAGAAACTCCGGTATTTACTAAAAATGTAACTTCTTCACTATTAGGAGCTATTTTTAGCTTTTTATCAAAGCTTTTTCTGGTGACATTTTGGTCTCTTTCATTGAACAGAACTCCTGACTTGTCTGATTCTCCTGAGAAGTTTTCTCATCTTGTTGCTTCTTTTCTGCAATTTTTCTGCAGGTGCTCCTTTTTATGATAATAAAAAACAGGTAGGTCCTGCACCCTTTAAATTAGGACAAGAATTTTGTAAGTGCCCTTTTTGTGGCGGAAAACTGCATAGGTCTTGTGTTCTTAAAATAAATCTTGATGTCGGCTGTTTGTTTTTCCCTGCAAATTTTTTCTGTATTCAAAGCTGCCTGCACTTTTTGAACTGCTGCCACTAAAATTCTGGCATCTGCTTTTCAGCTTTTTTCTCATTTCTTCAGACATACACCCTTTGTGCTTCTCTTAGTAACTCTTGAAGTCCTCTGTCCTGCCAATCTTCTAATTTTTCTAGCTTTTTCCTGATGTCAGTTCAAGATTTGGCCACAAACTGAGTTTTTAACAGAACCTGCCCTGCTGCAGTATCAGTATCTATACTTGAATATAATTGCAAGTCTTTCTTTAATCTTTCTAACTATTTAGCTGGGGACTCATCCTTTTTCTGATGTTCATTCAAAGTTTTTTCGTATGTTATGTCCCTTAGGCATTGCCCCGGATTCCTTTTGAATAATTATCACCGGAGATCATTCATATTCTGCCTATGCTCTGCATTTTGATTATTCCAGTTTGGATCTTGCACACGCCATTTCTGATCACCTCGCCCTTGTCCCTCACGTTCTCTGTCTTAAATCTGCATTCTTGCCTGTCTGATCATCTCTCTCTCCTCTCTTGTAAACAAAAACCCTAGGATAGACTGCATTTCCACCCAGGTATATGTGTTTGGTCCTAAAACTGATCTAACTTTTCTGCCACTCCTACGGGTCTTCTATCAGTTTGCCCATCTTTTCTTGAACTCCCTAACATCTCCAGTATTTAAGGGAACACTCATATAACTAATAGGTGGCCCCTCTCCCAGATTTGCCATGGGAACTTCTCTAAGTGGATATAATCTATTCTCCTCTTCTTCACCTTCATTTTCATTGATTCCTTCTCCTTGTCTCCCTCTGCCTCTGGTTCTGTGTGCTACTGGTTCTTCTTGAATAGGGGGGTGCGTTTAGATTTACAGGGGATCTTCAGGGACCTGTGACTGAGCTAGCTGGTTGGGTTGTCCATAAGGGGGAGTAGATGATTTAACGGGTCCCACGGTTCCTGCCTGTTCCTTTTAACCACTTGCCCTTTGGTTAATAAAAATACAATGGGTAACCCCCACCTTCCTGCCTCTGAACAACAAACCGACTTCTCCCCTCAGCACTCCATAAGGCAGCATACTCACTCTCCTCCTGATTAACAGGGTCTTTTAAATTCACATATATATTTAGAGCCTGGCAAATCTAATCCTCAAATGATCCGAACTTGGGTCAATATAAATTATCTTTCGGATCATTTTCTTTGTCTATTCAAACATGCAATACTTAATCATTTTCTGTTTACTTTTTCCCTTTTGGGATTCTCATTCATCTCAAAACCGTATTATCATCCCCAGCGGGCTGTCCTGAGGAATGCTCTCTTCCTGAGAACCCCCCTCACGGTTCCCAGATACTCTAAATTTCATGGATTCTTCACACAAAACCGCAGCCCCTGGGTCAAGGGACTTATTTTTTCCCTGACCCATTTCTGGCAGCAACAAACTAAGAGATCTCCGGTACCAGGAAAAATCTTAGTTCCCCACACTCACCTCGTGGTTCAACTTTCTCACTTACTACTCTCTCACCCTATTTTTTAATCTTCTTGTCCTGCTCCTATTTTTCTCTCTGCAATCTATTTCCTCCTACCTCTGTCTCTTTCTTAATATATCAGCTCCCGGTCCCTCTCACTATCTAATCACATACTAAATGCCTGCTACCAACTCCCTCTAAGGAAATTGAACCTATTCAATCACTCTTCAGTCTCCCTACTCTCTCCTGCCCCGAGGACCTTTCTGCAGGTGCTTGGACCAGGGACCCTCTAAAATGGAGTGGGTTAAACCTCCCGGGGTCCCCACTCGTTCACTTTCTTTCACTTCCCTCCTTTCCCGGCCCGGCCTCCTCGGAGGACGTTAAAACGCGGGGTACTGGGAGGTCCCCTCTCGCGTCGGGGGTCCAGGACTGCCCAGCCCTGCCTCAGACACTCCACACACACTCACATGCATACAGCCACCCCCAGACCCAAAACCCCGTGGTACTCACAGCCTTTTTTCACGAGGGTCTTTGTGCACAAAGCAGTTTTACATGGGTACTCCTCTCCTTCCTGTAAGCCGGCACTGATGGGAGCTTCTTCATGCACTTTCAATAACTAATTTGCTTATGCGTTATTGTAATAAAGACTCTCTTTTCCCAAGGTGTGGTCTAGCCTTGGGACCACTTAAAAGTCTGGTGGGGAGCTCCTTCCCAAAGCTATCCACCTCCCCTGAGCAAGAGGTCCCAGGTTTCGGATAAAATTGTTATGTTTGCCCAATTATCCCTCATAAAAACACCTTAAACAATATTTGAGATAATAACAATTTTAATTAACACAGTCCACATGGAAAAAGATGGAAGTTTGTTCATCAGGATTTCTTTGTGTTGTTATTAGGAGTAAGTGCCTGTTGAAGTATGCAGCTATACTCCTTTTCATTTGGAATTGCACTTTTAACAGTCTAAATATGCAGGCAGCAGCTGGAATTTCAGAGTACCAAGATATTCCCTCTTTCCTGGGGAAACTAAGGCCACAGATACTAGAGGAGATACATTTCATCCTTTAAGAAGGACTCTTGCCCAAGGTGCTGATTTCATCTTGAGTTCTTTGCACATCAGTGCCCCAGTACTCCCCCCATTAATTCACTGCCATGGTCACATTGCTTTTTCTCTCCTGTCCCATGTGCCCTGAAATGATGAAATGACAGAAAGGGTGGGGATGGAAGGAACCTTTAAAGATTATCTAGTCCAAGCCCTCTGCCATGGTCAGGGACACTTTCCACTAGACCAGGTTCCTCAGTCCCTCACCCAGCCTGACCCTGAACACTGCCAATGATGGGACATCCACAACATCCACGGGCATTCTGCTCCTGGCTTTCACTGAGCAGAGGGGCAGAATTCCCTCCCTGACCTGCTGGACATCCCTCTTTAGACACAGGTACAGAGGGGTTTCAGGGCTGCAAGCACACAGTACCAGCTCATATCCAATGTTTCCTTCTCAAGGATCTCCCCTCCTTCTCCACGGGGCTGCTCTCAATCCATTCATCACCCCTGCTGTCTTGCTAAGTTCTGGAATATGCTTTTCTAAAGAGGAGGCACCAGGAAAAAAACTGTAGGTCTAAGGAAAGGAGGCTGAGCCAAGTGGTGGCATTGATGTACAGGTGGGGTAGGCATTCCTCCTGGATGAGAGAAGCGGTTTGCAGGTTTGGGGTGCAGAATGTAACATTTGGGGAAGAAGAGGGCAGAGAAATTCAGGCTTTCAGCAGCTGAGAGGTGGCACTATTGGAACCCGCAGCAGCTGGTGAAAGCCATCTCTCTCCCTCAGGTTCTTGCTGTGTGGGAAGGTGCTGTGAGTTGTGGTGGCTGCACTCCCCCTTTGCTGGGAGGATGATCTGCACCAGGGGAGAGCAGAAAGCTGCCATGGTGAGCAGAACATGCTCAGAGCATTACAGTTCAGAGAATGGCACTGCCCCTGAAGGGCAAAAAGCTTGAAAACATGTAATTCTGTGCAGCACGGTGGTACAAATTTTGTCTTCTAGAACATGCCCCTTTTTGTATTCTGTAGATGAATGATCTGGTTTTTATAGAATACACTGGGGCTTTTTCCTAAGGTTTTTTGGGAGAACTCTCAAGTTTATTTTTATTTGCATTTTATATCCAGTATTTATACAGATTTTATTTATTACTCTTTTTCAATGCAAAGAGAACAAATAATTTTTTATTCCTTTGGAATATTGTGATTGATATTCTTAGAAAAAAAAACTTGTTGAACAAGTATGAAAACACAGAGAGAGAGAAAATAACATAAAAGCCTTTTAAAACAGGGCATAGAACAAGGACTGCAGAACTGAGTAATTCCTCCAAGGGCAACTTCTTCAAGAACTGCCAAGAGATTTCCTTAAATTAAGGGAAATGTGACCTGCAGCCATATGAAGTACAGCCAAAGCAAATGAAAACCCTTTGGAAAAGAGGGAAATTTGCCAGTGACATCAGTCTGTCTGGATAACTGAGGAATGCCTGTCGTCCTTGCACTGCATTCCTCAATATTTGCAATGTGAATGCAAATCTCTCCTAATTTCTGTGCAGTGAATAAGCTGCTGCAGTTGCTTTACCATTAGCTAAAGCTCTTAGGGGAGTTTTTATTATTTTTGTAGCTGAGCAGGACTTGAGTTTCCCAAATCTTCTACAAAGCAGAAGGGAACCACACAGTTACTTGTGCTAATGTTAATGAAGGGTTTCATGAAAGCAGGTGAATGAGAGCATTGCACTATAAAACTTCCATGTTCAAGAAAACATGAGTGCACTTAGAATAAAACATATGTCAATAGCAAAGCCATCAGAACAGGATGAAAAGAAATGACTAGGCAGGAAGTGATGTAGGAAAAAAAGACATTTCTGATACATGTGCATGCATTGTACGCTAAAACAGAAAAAGAAGGGCAGAGATAATAAGAATAAAGATTTTTAAATTGCACTGTGCAGAAGAGACACATGGGCAACCACTGTGGCCCACTGAGCCCAGCCTGGCCTGTGGCATTTCCAGCACTGGAGGGACTGATAAAAGACTGAGTGAGCCCAGCTACAGCCCACAAAAGGGACTTTCTGAATTTGTCATCTCTTTCAAAGCAACAAGAGGTTTTATGGTTTAATATTGTCCATTTTTTTTGCACTAGTAAATTATTTACCTAATAAATAAACAAATTTTTCCCCTTTTCTCCAAAGAAATCTTTTCCCCAAACCAATTAGAAGAAGAGCCACTTAAATTTGCTTTCTCACAGAAATTCCTTTAAAAGTTTTCTCCCAGATTTTCCCTAAAACAGGACAAACAGAAATTTTGGCCCCCAAGGTGGGGTTCATTAAGTAGAAAAAACCCCTGTACTGACTGCATTTTAGTTGTGCTCACTCTGTATTAGGATAAAGCAATCAGTAGCCATATTGCCTGAATTCCTAGTGTCTCTCAGGACAGAAGCCTTCATGTCTTTCTAGTCCTAGGCTTTTTTTTTAGGTTTTAATACCTTTCTAGTCCCTAAGATATTTTTCTTATCCAAAATAGCTCCAGTATTTTTGTCCCTAACACATAGATTTACAGTAGAGGGGCACGGGTTAGAATAACTATTGTGCTGGGCTCAGTGATAATAATTTATAGGGAGTTTACAAAAGTACTGAAGTCTGTTCAAGATATGTTTGGTTTATAGTTTCTTCATCCTACCCTGTGTCCTAGATCCAGTAGCATGTTTTGGGGGTTTATTAGTAATTATTACACCCAATTCGTTAGAAGAGGGGCAGGGGATGGGATGAGGCTTTTCAACCTTTCCTTTCCTTCTTCTCCCTTGAATCAATTAAGTCACTTTTTAAGAATGTTCCGTTTCCCCTGAATGCCAAAGATACAACCTTCCTAGTATTTAATCTCATAAGCTTCCCTTATATAGTCTACAACTTCTCTAGAAAGAGGGCTGAGATATCCAAAACAGCTCATGAGACCCCTGACCCAGAAATAAACTCAAGCATGGAAAATTCTGAGTAGTGTAAAGAATGAGAAGTTATAAACAAACCCTGAAAAAAAAAATTTCTGACTGTATAACCTATGTTTTTTTCCTTTATGTAGCCAAATACAAAACCCAACTGAAGTAGAAAAATACCTAAAAAGAAGTACTATAATGACACTAAAAAAAAAAAAAATCATTGCAATAAGCTAGGCCCTGGCATATGCTTATCACACACTACTAGATACTGTAAAGCAACAAACAGAGGTAGGGGGGCAAGAAAATCACTCAGCAGCTACTCCAGTCACTCAGGCTGCAGCCAACACCCCAGCTACTCAAATTGTAGCTAAAGCAAACAGTGAGCCTAAGCCTATAGCTAAACCAGACAAGAAGCCTAAGCCTGCAGCTGAACAGTAAACCTCACCCAATAGCTGTTACTCCTACCATAACAAACAAAACCCACACATTTTAAACCAATCCCCAATAAACGATGATGATGATCTGTGAGAAAGATCCTCAAAACCAAAAACTAACAAAATCAAGAGTCAGTATTAAGTCCTTTTCCTAAAAAAAAACTTTTGTAACCTAAGATTACATTCAAAGACCTGATAAATCTATAGTTAATCAATTAGTCCATCCTTAAGATACTACAAGCGAATCTGCAATTCTAAATTATACTAAAGCAAAGCATTTAAGATTGCTGCCACATAATCCAGTTACCAACCAAAAAATTATGAGAGGGGCTGACCCTCACAGTCTCTGGGCACGGGTCCTGGGAAGTGTGGCACAAAGATACCTAAATACAGACGATCTCTATATGCAACAAACGCAATGGAAGACCACAGAACAAAAGATTAAATTCTTAAGAAAAATTACTGTAACAAAAATTGTCTTCTCAGATGATATAAACACTATAAATCCAAACTTAGTACCATATACATCCCTGATGTGACAAAAACTTGTACGACTTGGGCCATAAGAATGCACTTCTACTCTGGCAATAATAAAGCAAGATAACAAAAAAGAAACCGTACTTAATATGGCAAAGAAGCTCCAAACATATACAGGCAATACATATTGTACTATATGTAACCCAGCATGTACAAAAAACACAACTGTAGAAACACATCTACAAAAGTTAGAAGACAAAATAAAAGAAAACCACCAAAATCTCAGAAAGGAAATGAAAGAAACCTTTCTCCAAATCTCAACAATACAGATCAGAAGTTCTAGTACCAAACACAAACATCCCCCAGACAGGGAGAGAAAGTACACCCCATGAACTAAACTATAATTCTTCTTATGTAAAAATAGAGACAACATAAAGAAATAAGATTAAAATCTACTACTGCTCTGGCACAGTGGGTACTTAAATTAAAAGACAACAAGACTCAAAGAAAAAATTCCACTAAAAAAGAAACTCCAACAGCCCATAAGCAAACTGCCAACTATAATAATGATAACAACATATCCAATCCCCTTTAAAAAACCTCCCAAACATATATCCAAAAAAAAAATAACCAGGCTTAGAGGGGGGGCCCTGCCTCCAGGCAGGTAGAAGCTAAGAAAAAAATGTGGTTTTTAGACTGTGTAAATTCATTAGCCTAACACATCAGAACCAATAAAATATAAATCCTCAGTTAACACTAGTGCACAGTATACATGGCGATGGACAAGTACTTGACCTCTCATCAGGTGACTTTGGGGAGCAAACGTGACCTCTTCTTCCGGCCAAGCTGGGCTCACTTGTTCCCCCAAGTGTGGCCGTGGAGCTGTGGCACCCTGAGGGAGGGCATCCCCCGGGCAGGCAAGGGCACCCAGTGCACCGTGGGCACTGGAGGTGGTTGTGCAGAGACGGAGTCCGTGCTGCTGCCACAGCTTGGAGAGGGCAGGGCCGGGGCTGGGGCAGCTTTTCCCAGTTACATGCCTGTTGCGGTGTGTAACGTCATTTCCTGCCTACAAACCAAGGTGTGCCAGTCTCCCCTTTCCCCTTTCTCCCTCATCCCCTTGCCAAGGCCTGTCCATCAAATTCCACATTCCAGCAGAAGCGCGGTGTGGTTAGTCAATGTCCCCTCAGCCCTGGGGTCATTATCTTAGCCCTTTGTCATTATCCTTCGAGACCCTCCTCTCCTCACCTGGTTGGTAGCTTACCTGTCCCTCCCCGCCCCCTGCCCTAGGGCTGAAAAGGAGACTCAGACCACGAGGTCTCGCATTCTGTTAGGAGCTGTCACCATGTTCAGAGCTCTGTGTCACCTTGGAATTAAACTCTGGACTTAAACTCTTCTCAGAATCCGCTCCGTTTTTCTTTTCGCCTTTGCCAAAGGACTCTTTAGAGGTAAAAGAACTAGGTTCCTCCAAGCCTGGGCATGCCTAGTGCCTAGCTGCCAGCCTGGAGTAGCTCTGTGGTACCAGAACCGCTGCTGTTGCTCCCGGCCAAGAAGTGGAGGCTAGACAAGCCTGGGCACGTCCCATCTGCACATATTGGAATTATATTCCTCTTCACACGCCAGCTCTCAGGAGCCCCACAGGCACACGCCAGCTGCTGCTCCTTGTCCAGGACGCCACATGGCTCCACAGGGCGCTGAAGGCAGGGCAGGGCAGGACAGGCTGCGGCAGCGCTGCCCTGGTGCTCTCCACCGACAGCCTTTGGTTCTCTCTCCCTCAGAAAGAGATGGCTTTCACCAGCAGCAGCAGCAGGGAGCGCTGGCAGGGTCAGGACGAGGAGCAGGTGGCTGCCCTGGCCCTTTGCTCCCGGGCCCCAGGCCAGGAGGGCTCTGGCTGCAGCAGGGCGCTCTTCGGGCAGCCCCTGGCAGCCTCTGCATGGAGCACGGCACGCTGCCCCGTCCTGCTTGCGTCACTTTGCTTCAGCAATACCCTAGAGCTCCTCTTCACAAGGAAAAAACTCCAGCAATGTAAAAAGAGCTAATTCAAGTACAGTTCTACCTGCCTTTGTATTGTAGTTCAGTATATGTATGTTTTGTCTGTAATTTCAGTAATTTCATACTTTTATGAAAATGTGCATTCATATTTTCACATTTTTCTGTTTCTAGTTATTTGTATACCAAAGCACTTATTTTTTAAATTCTTATTTATTGCAATTGTTAATTTCTTTGTAGTATATTTTAAAATGTCATAAAAACCACCTTTTGGGTCATTTTCCTCATTTTAAAAAAATATCCACCAGCCATTTTAGTCTCTGTCTCTCAAGGTTGTTTCATACCTGTCTATTTTAAACCAGGACTACAGGACTTTAATAGGATTGAGAAGGGTCCATAAAATGCACACCAGTGATTCTTCTTGTTGAATGTCATGGCCCTGTCATGAGCCTGTTTCTGGGGTTTTTGGGGTTTTTGTTTTGTTTTGTTTTTTCCCTCTCTCATCAGTTTAACTGCAGTCATACATTGAGTTGCAAACTTAAGCCACATGAGCAGAATAAAAATGATGTGATGGGCCTTTGGAAGCACCCTTGCTGATCTTTCTCCTTTTTCAGTTCAGCAAGGCTCTGATCCCGGCAAAGAGATGGCACTTAGTGCTACAGAACCATTTGGCAGGAACTCATTGATTTCTAGGAACAGCTGGAGGCCTGCATCTCTCAGGATCTTTTGGCTGTCCCAGGCTTTGTTGGGTTTTGCCTGGAAATACCATTGCCTTTGCTTTCTGATCCAGAAGTACCATGGCTGGGGAAAACCTGCCCATGGGCCATATTCCAAAGGCAGTTTGGTCTGGAGTTCTTGAATGAAGGAAACTCTTATCTAATTCCAAACCACATTAAAAAATCATAAAAGAGAAGTTCCCCTCCTTAACAAACAAGTGACAATTCAGAAATGAATGTAGAGCTTATTTGCAGAGTGAAAAGGAAAAGAATCTTCCAGTGGAGATGTGGTTTACAGTTTTTATTCTGACTCCCACTCACAGCTTACACTGGAGAAGGCCATGTCCCTGGAATTGTCAGTGTCTTCTGTCTGCCATAAATTGTTTTGCTGCAACAATCAGAGGCATCATGGTGGAGAGAGCCTCCAGAGAGGCTCCATGTTAGGAACAGGAGCTGCCCCAAGGAGAAAAAAAGAAACGAACTTTTACTTCCCAAACCCATCTCCACACAGGCTCAAGCAGGATTCCTCTGGTTCCCAGAAATACAAAGAAATAGGGCTGAGAAGGCCCTCTGGACATAGCTGTTCATGCCCAAGACCTTGCTGATGCCATTTCGGTTTTGCCTTTTTTTCTGTTTTCTATGTTCTTTGCACATATATTTGGAGCTATGTAGCCTACTGTATTAGTGACCAGTTTTCCCAGTACTTTTCTTAAGGCCTTTTCTTTAAGCAGAAAGACAAAACAAATTCCAGAGCTCCAAGCGCTGGGGTGTCCAAGGCCCCAGTGCCATTCTGGTTCTTCCTGGGACAGAACCCTCTGGGGAGGTGGTGGAGTCACCATCCCTGGCTGCGTTAAAAAAAGGCTGGATGTGGCACTGGCGCCGTGCTTTAGTTGAGGTGTTAGGGCATGGGTTCCACTTGATCGTCTTGAAGGTCTCTTCCAACTTAAGGATTCTGTGATTCTGTGACTGAGGGAGATCTCCTGCAGCCCTGGAATGGGCTCCGGGGGCCCTTGTCCAAGGACGGGGATCAGGGCTCACGGGAAAGAAGCAAAGGGCTCAAGGCAAAGGCCGAGATGGCAGAGCTGCCCCAGCGCGGCCCAGAGCGAGCCTCACGTCCTCCTCCTCAACCTGCGCCCTCTGCGCTGCCCTCTGCGGCCCCGGCGGCTCCTCTCGCTGTGGGGCTCCAGGGCGTGCTGGGGGCCGGGCCCCCCGTCTTCGGGAAGCGCCGGAGCCTCGGAGGCGAGCGGCTGCTGCTGGGGCCGGCAGGGGAGAGCTGCGGCTGCGGCCCCGGGCACGGCGAGCTGCCGCTATGGCCGGCTCCTGCCGCGGCTCCTGCCTCTGCTCCTGCCCTGTGCGCACAGACACGGCCGAGGGCTGCCCGGCAGCTCCCTGCCCGTCCGCAGCGGGCCCGGCCGGGCTGCTGCTCTCTGCGGCCTCTGCCCGCCGCTGCCGGCCCCGCCGCGCTCCCGCCTGCCTCTGCTGTGAAATACAAAGCTGTGTTTCGTGTCAGGTACAGACAGGCAACGTGTGTATTTGTGATTGCGAAATGTGTGGGGACCGATCGTAGGACAGTTACGAATTCTAATAATAACTGAGAAAAATAAAGCATGGAAGAAGGCCTTTGAACCTATCTTTTGTTTGCAATTAACCCTGGTTGATTTAGGAGCATTGGAATTAAAGCGTTAAAGATGTTGCTTTTTGCTTGTAGTTAATCCTTAAAGAGCTCTGCAATAATAACCTTTTGAAGTATAATTTTAGAATATTACTTGTATCCTTGAAATTATAGCTTTGGAATATATATCAAGGAAATATGCTTATCTCACGCCTTATTGAAGCAGAGAAAATCAGCTTGAGAAGGAAGATGAACATCACCTCAAGGATTTATAGTTTTGACCAAGGGACCCTGGACATCACTGTTATGAAATTTATAGTCTCTGCATTTGGGGAGATGGACTCCATCAGATGGGATTTGTCTTTCTTCTTTTGGAAACTGGACCACCACCATCTGGGGATA
The DNA here is from genome assembly GCA_024865655.1 of Emberiza elegans. Lineage (NCBI taxonomy): Eukaryota > Metazoa > Chordata > Aves > Passeriformes > Fringillidae > Emberiza > Emberiza elegans. The sequence continues at coordinate 16,803 of JALJVW010001315.1, forward strand.
CTCCTTTTGAGATGCATCCTGAGAAAAACTAAATCACAATAGTGTATAGAATTGTGACGTAAAATTTGGGAAATAGAAACTGCTGATGAGTAAAAATTGGGAATAGAAACTGCTGAGAAAGCTGATGAGTACTCCTATAAATACCTGTAACCCTCAACTATCAGTGTGCAGTTGGAGGGAAAACTTCCCCCACTGTACCCAGCGCTGTATTGCTCATAGTTTACTATATTAAATAATAAATTGATTGCTGCTTGAATAACAGCCTGGTCAAGCATCTTATTCATAATACTGCCGCAGCCGGGCCCACACGGGAGGCAGCACATTGCGGCCGCCTCGGAAAAGCCCTGCCCGCAAACCGCCCGCCCCGGCCTCGGCCTCAGGGCACAGGCTGCCGGCGTCCTCGCAGCTGCGAGCCGGCCCGGGCCGCCCGCCGGCCTCGGGCACAGGAGCAGCTCTCCGCAAGCTTTTTATAAACGACCCAGACTCCAAGTGGGAATGAGTTATAGATGTTTGATTGAGAACAATAAAAAAATCAGCAAAGCAAAAGGGAAAGTGCTGAGTGCATGGCAAAATGCCGGAGGCTCGTGCACAAAATGGCCTTTTATACCCTTGATACTGCATCAGCTTTATGCATTGTGAGAAACGCCTTCTCACTTCTTAAAATTTTAAAAGGTTTCTTGGACCACAACAAGGGACTGAATAAAGAAAAAGGGACAGCGCTGGCTGTCCAGTGGGCCTGTTCACAAGGCCTGCACCTGCAACAATCCTTGTATACGCTTATTGCCCCACCAAGCCCCTGGTAAGCTGACCCTCCCCACACTTGTGCATGTGGCACTCTTCTGACCCAGCTCCTCCTTCCTCTCCCTGACTTGATGGTAGACTGAATGTTTGCAAAATAATTGAATTTTATTTTTTTTAAAGAATAAAAAACTGTAGGAAAGCCTCCTATGGAATGTATAAGTTTTCTTAACAAAAATTTCTACATATTTGAAGTCATGTTAACCTTCCCAGCTCTGCCTTGGGAGGTTTTAGAAGGCTTATCGCCTGGGTATATTTTTCAGAGTTCATAATAAAGGAACTAAAGAATCCTAACAGAATACGAAAAAAAGTCCCATAAGGAATGGTTGACTTCACCTTCCTCAACTCCGTTTTGTTTGCAATGCTGTCACCTCAGCAGCAGTGCCATCGCGGCAGTGAGTCTGAGAGGCGGCAGCTCTCTGGCCCACATGGTGCTGCTGGCAGAGCCGGCTGCTGCCTACTCAAGGCCCAGGCAGGCACCTGAGCTGCCTTGCTGCACGGCCAGAGCCATCTCGATGCTGCAGTGCAGGCCAGAGGCGCCGCTCAGCTGGAAGCTGCAGGACTTGCCGCAGGGCAGCGCCGTGAGCTGGCAGTGGCGCGACTGCGGCAGGAGCTGCCAGGCCGACAGCACCAACGTTTGCACCCAGCGGGTGACTTTCTTGGCATCCAAGCAGGAGCCCGTGCAGAGGGTGTCCATCAGGTACCACTCCTGCTCCATGGGCAGCTGGCCACCAGAGGCGTGCAGAAAGCACGTGTGCCCCAGCAGCTGCTCCCCGGAGCACAGGCACTCCAGCGCCACACGGATGCGCCTGGCTGGCGGCCACTTTGTGCTCTCCAGGCTGAAGGAGTGGCCGGGGGGTGGCCGCAGGATGACCAGCGGGCGGTAGGTGCTGCTGTGCTCCTGGACACCGCAGGCTGCAGGGCTGGTGTTCGTCCCAGCAGCTGGGTGCAGCTCCGGCATGAAGCTCCTCCGGGAGAGCACTCAGCAGACACCAAGGAGCTCATCCACCAGCTCCTGCAGCACCTTCGTGCTGGGCAGGCCCTGCTGCAGAATCACAGAACAGTTGGGCTTGAGAGTGACTTTTAAAGGCTGTCCAGTGTGACCCCACAGCAATGAGCAGGGACATTCCCAATGAGATCAGGTTGCTGACAGCCCACTCCAGCCTTATCCTGGATGTGCCCATTGGTGATGGGCTGCCAACGTGCTGCACCCCAGTCTGCACCCTTGACCTTCTCATGCTCACTGACCTTCTCCTTGCTGATGGATCCCTCCTGCCTCCTCCTGCTGGCAAAGCCACACTTTCCTCTCCTGACCAGCCAGCAGGCCATAGCGAGAACCAGAAGCAGGGCTGCTGCACTGACCCAAAGAAGCCACTTCTTTTCCAGTGCAGAACAGAGCAGGGCTTCCAGGGTCCCACTGCTCTCCTCAATCTCCTGCAGGAGCCGAGCCATCTCTTGATGCAAGTATTTCTCACGCTCCAGCATCCGTTTCACTTCATGCTTATCAACTTGAAGTCCCACCTTCAGCGCAGCATGGGTGGCTAACAGGGCCAGGATAAAGGCCGCTGTTGGAGACATGGCCTGGTGGAAGAAAGGGGGTTCAGCTCATCTGGCTGGGAGGGAGCAGGGGGCTGGTGGCACCTGGAATGTCCCCAGAGCCTCTCTGGGCAGCTGCAATGCTGAGAGCCCCAAGCCCCACTTCCCCCAGCCCTGGGGACAGTGCCCTGCCCTGAGGGTCCCAGCTCTCCCTCTGGCTTTAAACCCCCAGAGCACCTTTCCCAGCCCCCATCCAGCCCAGCTGTCCCCCTGTGTGTGCACTCACTGGCTGCCAGAATCCAACTGCCCGCTGCTGCCCCTGGACACAGGTGCCAGCGTGACCCGTCCTCTGTGATGTCACAGCCAGCAGAACCACATCACTCAGCTGCCAAGCTGGCTGTGCCCCTGCTCACAGCTCCCACTGTGACCCATGCCCTGGCATGTCACAGCCCCCAGAGCCACACCTGCCAGGCCACAATCCCCAGCCATGGTCCCTGCTGCCGGCCTCAGGGGCTCCTGGGCATCCTCACCCTGAGTGCAAAGGCAGCCACAGGAGCCCCCCAGGGCACTCTGGATCCAGGCTGCAGACACCCTAAAGCCACCACTAAAAGGGACATGGATGGGGACTGCAGCTGGATCTTCCAGTGCTCACCACCCCTGATTGCTCTCTAAGTGAACCCAAAGCTCACCTGCAGCACCGTGAGCACATTTACCCTTCTCACCCATCCTGGAACGTGGTGTTCCCACATCATATGCCAGCTCCCAGCTGCTCTGCTGCCCTGGCCTTACTTTCTGTTTCCCAGCAATGAACTTAACAGATACACTCATGAGAATCCCACATTCTGCTGGGATTCCCTCTCAAGAGTTCTTAGGCAAAAAAACTCCACCGATCACTATTTTGTGCACAGAGAAGGAGGTGCTGACAAGCATAAGGCACAGGCAAAGCTCTGACAGAAGAGCTCCTGAGCCATAGGATTCCATACATTGCTGTTCCCAGCTGCTTTGATCATCTTTTATAGCCAGTTCTGGACGAGGGCTGCTGCTGACAGGGTAGGAGGAGTGTCTCAGGCTCAGCCACAGCAGCTCAGTGTCAGCAGTGGGAGCAAAAAGCAAACAAAAAACTGGACAAGGGGACGTCTCCTGCATGGTGCCGAGTCAAGGCTCTGCTGCCAAAGCACCCATGAGCACATTGCACTGACTCAGCATCAGCTACAGGTGTTCTCCTGTTCCAAGGGAGCTGGTGCTGGTGCTGTTCACAGCATTTTTCACCAGCTCTGGGTAGTTTGTTCAGCTGTCCAGCAGAGCTGGACACATGATGGACCTCAGGCACTCCTCAAGAGAGCAGAGATCATGAGGGAGTTCATGAGGGACGTGTTGGATATGCCATTGCCCTGAGGGTGCTCGTGCTGTGTGTGCCATTGCTACCATCTCTCCTAAAGCAAGACACCCCTACATAAACAAGTGCCCAACATGGCACAGTGTCTGCAAAGTGTCCTGAGTCTTTGCTGTCATTGCTGTTCTCTGCTGTCCTGGCTGCTCCTACGAGACTTGTCCTGCCCCACCTTGCTGCTCTGGCTGCCTGGGGTCACACCTGACAGAGAAACCAGGGCTGGACCCATGGTGGTAGTAACCCCTTTAGTGTGCTCATCATATTTTTTCTTGGCATTTTCCCCCATTATCTTTTTCTTTCATCTTTCATGAAAAAAAAATTGTATTATCACTTTGGATTCCCAACATGTGACCTCATTGTGTTTTAATCTCACTTTCAGGTCTATTTAGAACTAAATTTCTTTGCCATTGTGGGTCAAGGCTCCTTACCTTAACGCTGTCAGAACGTCCTGCTTAGCTACTTCCCACATTAAAGTCATTGCTCCATAAATTCTAGAAAATTCAATATAAAGATTATTCTTGCCTAAGAGGCATACGTCTGTGGATATGGAGTTTACAACACACCTTCATGTTTATGTCTACAGGGCTATGTTGTAGTGCTTCCACATCCTGCCCCAAAATCTGTAATTCCTTAATGGGGTTTGAATTTTGGATTGCCTTACATCTGTGTTTGTGCATCTGCAGGAGGGGACGTGGTAGAAGTGTCAGAGTAACAGCAAGATGTTGCAAAGAAAAGAGGTTTTATTAGAAATGTGTTCAACAAAAACCCTAACCAACAAACTGTAATAGCTAATGGTCTTACAGTTTCAAGTCACACCTACTTCTATTAGAGTAAAATACTGTGACCTAAGAGCTGTGAAATAGCAATATCTCAGAGTTACAGTACTTGTTTAAAAACCAAAGAAATAGCACTGAAATGTTTCATTTCAAAAGTACTGAAATGTTTAGTTCAAAAGTTTCAAAAGTGGGGGCACTCACAGGGCTTCCCTTATTGGTGGGTCTGTTGCTGTGGGTTCAAGGATGACTGCCAGGAGAAGCTCTTCCCACACTCCAGACATTTGTAGGGCCTCTCCTAGTGTGGATGTGCCAGTGGATGATGAGGTTGGAGTTGAGGTACAAGCCCTCCTGCAGTCAGGGCAGCAGAGGTGCTCTCCTCCGTGTGAATCCACTGGTGCAGGAGGAGACTGGAGCGTGTCTGAAACCTCTTCCCACACTCAGGACACTCACAGGGCCCCTCCCCAGCGTGGATCCGCTGGTGGCAGATCAGGTAGGAGCTCGTGCTGAAGCCCTTCCCACCCACATTCCTGCCACTCCAAGGGCCATTCACCACTGTGGATGTGCCGATGCCTAATGAGGACAGAGCTGTTATTGAAGCTCTTCCCACATTCCAAGCACGTGTAGGGCTGTTCCCCACTGTGGATCATCTGGTGACAGATCAGACTGGAGCTCTGGATGAAGCTCTTCCTACATTCCCCACACTCATAGGGCTGTTCCCCAATGTGGTGCTGGGTCAGGCTGGAGCTCCAGCTGAAGCTCTTCTCACATTCTCAGCACCCGTAGAGCTTCTCTCCATCAGGAAGCTGCTCATACACCACCAGCTACAAGCTCCAGCTGGATCTCTGGCTGCCATCCTGGCACAGGGTGGGTCTTTCCTCCTTGGAGCACCCTGGGCTGGGTTTGGAGCCCCTCCTGCTGCGAGATCTCTGGGATTCTTCCTCCCCATTGGATTCCTGCACTGCGAAGCTGCTCAAAACAGCCTCTTCCATGAGGTTCTGCCACAGGGATTTATCCTTCTGGTCTCCATCCTCAGTTCCTTGTCTGGGGGAGGAAGGACAAGGAGAGGATGGGATTTGCCTCCATGCCAGAGGAAGGGGAAGGAGATCTCCCCAGTCCATCCCTGGAAGGACGGTGTCAGCAGTGGGGCTGTCCTGCAGCCAGGGGCGATGCTGGGCTGGGAGATGGAGGGGGAAAGGGGCAGTGACTTCCTCCTCACCTGCCTGGGTGTTCTGGGGCATCTTCCTTTTCCTTTCTGCCTGCTTGTTCATCCAGGCAAGGTTTGGGAAAGGGAAATTCTGTTTTGGGGGAAAGCAAGATGAGAGGGTTGGGAGTGGGTTGGGAGTTCCTTCTACCCAAATCTATCTGTAGAAGTTACCAGGTACCTTGTGTCCATATAAACCTCTGAAACCCCAAGATTCAGGAAACACTCCCACCCAGGAGTTCCCCCACTCTGGTCTCTCCCCTTTGGGGTCTCCTTTGTGGGCTCCCCCCTCTCTGGGCTGCCGGAGGTCCTGGGGATCCCAGAGGTTCCCCTTCCTTGGGGTCTGTTATGTTTGCCCAATTATCCCCTCATAAAAAAACCAAACAATATTTGAGATAGCAGCAATTTTAATTAAACAGTTTGGAAAATATATAAATAAGGGATAATTTGATTCTAATAATAACACATAAGCAAAAGATAACCACGGGGTACGGAGTGCAGGGCTCTTGGACCCGTGCCACCTCATGTACGAGCTTGCCAAGTGAAGATTCTCCCCTATATATACCCAGTGTTAATACCATATTCTCCTAGTTCCGGTTCATCATCTACCTATCTCCGCCCTCATTAACACCTTTACCATGCATGCGCCACCACTCAGTTTGGTGGTTGCACAAGTCTTTGGGGGTCTTCATTGATGAAGAATTGTAGTCTTCCTCTTTGTCCTTTAATTCACCTTTGAGTTACACATGCGCCCCAAGCCAGTACAATGTAAGCCAAGAGTAACATATCACTGCATCTACATATTGAAGTAATAAATCACTTATAATTAGCATTTTTCTGGGACCTGATCAGGTTCTTGTTCATTTTTAGCAACTGCATCTTCAGCTTCTTTCCTCCTGTCCTTGTGAACATCTGCGGGGGGGGGGGGGGGGGGTGGAGCCCCTCCTCTCCCTCTCTTCTTTTGGCATTACAAATTTTAACTATTTTTATTATTCCCAAATATTAATTACGGTACCAATATTAATTACTGTTTCAATTTTATCAGCACGAATCATATCTGTTTACCACAGTAGCAACAAATCAACAAGTTAGAGTGCCTCAAGCAATAATGACACAAACTAAAGACAAACATAAAGATACCCATTGGGGTATTGAAGGTACAGTAGACAATTTGGAAAGGCAGCTACTTAGTGTTAGGCTGACAGGGACTGTGACAACTGAAATGTAAAATCTGCTTACAGTTATGCACAGTTTTACAAAAGACTGACCTTAGGGATCCCAAAACAGGGTAATAGTGCAGGAGATTAATGCCAAAGACATTTTTCTGACTTACCTCAGCAAGAAGGATAAAACTACTTAGGTTTAGTAGACCCATTTTTTTCTGCATGGCCAGAGCTTTTTTTCTTGTCACACCAAACAAAGCTAAAGAAGTACCTCAAGTAATAACAAAAGAAATACTTCTAAGACTAGGGATTCCTTTTAGTATGTCATCAGATAGGGATTCTCATTTCATGAACCCAGCAAAATTCATGTGAAACACTCCCAGTTAAATGGGACCTACTTAGCCCATGGAGGTCATTCCCCACCAGCACAGCTGAGAGACCAAGTCAGAGTCTAAAACCAGAAATGAGTAAAAGTTGCCAGGAAAACTCACTGAAGCAGGCACAAGTGCTTCCCCTTGCACTGTTGAGGATCAGAATTCCAGTGGCTTCTAAAGAAAACGTGAGCCCATAGGAAATGCCCTATAGAGGACAATACCAAATTACAATCCTTTCTAGAGAAAGTCATATGATAGGAAATGATAATTTCAGTCAGTTTTTTTATCATCTTTGTGAAAAAAGTGCTCTCAATTTCGCACTGGTTTCTGATGGGAGCATTCCTGGTTGCTTTGGATTCTCAAGTGACATCCTCATCAATCCAGGACTGTGTCTTATGTCAGAAAGCACAGCAACAAGGCACTTAAAGAAAAGTGGAAAGGAACCATTTCAATTGTTCTTAAACAGTCCTGAAGCAATAAAAAAGGATGGGAGCAGTACATTGATACACGTTCCCCCAAGGAATGCCAGCCCCAACAATAAAGGAACCGGTTGCAAAAATATAGACAAGAATTTGAAGTTTTAATTTGTTAAAGCATGAAAATAAAACCTTTTTATGCAGTGTAGAATTAGTCAGAAGAAATGTCATAAAAGGAAAGATGAATCATGAAGGGGTAACTATGAAAAATCCCCACTCTCAGCCCACCCTCAGCAGCAGCACTCTTGCACGCTCTGTCAACCAGCAGCAGCCACCAGGCCAAGGGGAGGCTCCCCAGCACAATTCACCCCATGCCCCCCACGGCAGCGTTCCTGGGGCTGCTGCACTGCAGAGCTGGAGGAACAACCCCTGACTCTGGGAAAAAAGCACCCAAGTCTCAGGGTGTAAGAGGTGACATTTTGTTGAACTTCACTTGAAAAGGAGAACAGAAGGGCAACAACGGCTCAGGTGTTCAATGTCAAAATGCCCCAAGACCACTCAGGTGTGGGGTTCAACATCATTGCATGGAAACAACTGAGGCATTTGTAGAAGAATCTCTCTCTAAGGAAGAAAGGGGCGTTCAGAACCACCTTTGAGTGTTCTCAAATGTTATCCTCCCTAGCCAATTTCATATCCTTCCCCAAAACAAGGCTACAGCCTTGCTGGCAACACCACTACTGTGTCAGCTGAATGAATACATAGCAGGAAACTTAGGAAAAGGACCAGACATCAAAGGCCCCATGGCTCTGTGCAGGAATCAACATCTGTGTCTCTCTAGATAGGCTGGTTGAGACAGACTAGTTTTAAAAATGCTAAGAAATGGACAGCATTTCCATAGGGATGCTTGAACCCAATTTCTCTTTGAAACCCATTGAAGTACCTTGCCTTCAACACGTTTATATATGTTTTACAGAACTCTTGCAAAGGTCTGAATGTGCCTTGGCTCTCTGACAAGGTGAGGCCATGGTCTCCAAGCAGTCATGAGAGCTGCTTCAGCTGACACCTTAGAGCAGCCCACGTGCATCCTCTGTAACCCTCCAGAACAAGGTGATTTTGGGGACAGGGCTGCACAAACCTCTATGCCTTCCACCACTTCAGGCAAAGATCTTATATTAACAAGAAAGGTCAGAAAACAGGCTTATTCTAATCATAAAGAATTTCCATTTGTTGCAATCTTTTCTTAAAATGGGCACAACTTCATAGTAGAGGTTGTGGGTTTCCACCCTCTACTGATAAAACTCATTCAGTGGGAAAACCCAAGTCTTGAAGAGAAGAATTGACCAGAAGAAAGACACTCCAAATATGATAGAAGTGACAATAGAAGGAGTTAACAATCATGCAACTTCTTTATTACTAAAGTTCAATACTAACTTCTATAATCTTAGAGGAATTAAGCCTACATTTTTAACAAATAATCATCTGCTCATTGCTAACTTGAAGAATCCTAAAACAACTAATCTTCTTTTAAAATAAAAAAAATTGGAGTCCATAGATGTTCCCTTGCTGAAGCAGACAACTGGTGCCAGGACTCCACTTGCTGCTGGCCAAATTCAGACACTCATTGCTGAATGTGGATCAGCTTTTTTGTGGAGGTACTGGCACCTGCTCTTTGTCTCAGAATAGCTGGGACTACCCTGTGAAAGAGAAAGCAAAAAGAAGATTAGGGCCTGCCAACATTTCTGCAGAGTTTAGTATTTCATGACCTTTGCTTTTAAAAGAGCCTGGAGGCACACTCAGAGGTTACCAAGCCTGGCCAGTTTGTTTTATTGATGTAAAACTGTAAAAATACGCTCAGTTTGACTTTTGAGCTATTTTTTCTCTGTGAGCCACCACCCTTCCGGCAACTTTGCAAACTGAGGCTTTTTAATAGACAGACCTAAGAACAAATTCTAGACAAGTCTGAAACCCCAACAACAACCCAAAGCACATCAGCTCCTAAGGTGCCCAAAACTCATTAATGCCTAAAGCCACTGATGGGAGTCCAAACTTCTTCAATCCTCTCTCTCAAATCAACACAAGCGTGGTTTATCAAGCTTATGACACAAATCCAAGATGAAGTGGGAATGAGAATAATAGATGCCACTTCCCAACACTCCCACACCCATGCTTCTGCTCCTCTGGGCCTGAAAACCTGGTTCTTTTTGGATGACAAAAACTCCCTCCCCAAGGGAATAAACAATTCAAACCATCCTGAGATTAATATTTACAAGCAGTAAATCTTTAACACATTGAAATTCAGTACCAGGACTGAAAACAACTTGTGCCAAGGATGCATCCCAGGCTACATGCACATGACTGGCGTGCAGGATCATTTGGAAAAGAAAACTACAGATGGCTTGCAACATTTTGGGAGGCACCTGAGAAGCAGTAGCCTGCACTACTGCCTTCTGCCCAGTGACATTTGCTGGCAAGAGCCCCAGCACAGGCCTGACTGCACAGCTCCCCTGCAGGGCCAGCCTTGCCCTCAGCCTTGCACGGAGCATCCCTGGCTGCATCCAGTGTGAGCCAGGGCCCTGCCGCGCCTGCTCCAAAGGCCGCAGCTGCCCCAGAGCCCCCAGAGCTGCAGGAGGCCTGACTGCCCTTGCCAACATCCCTGCTCTGACACAAGCTGGCAGCAATTCCCAGTGTTTGATACACACACACACACACACACTTCTCCCCCCCTCCTGGGCTGCAAATTCGATGGGGATGCAGCCCCACGGCTGCAGCTGAGCCTGTGCAACTGCACTGCAGGAAGGGAGGGCCCGTCCGGGCCTAACCCACCTCGGTGTTCATCTCAGCACTTCCACCCACCTGGCCCATCTCCTCCTTTATTCTTTCTATCTCCCTAATTCACATTTACTTGTAAATAACATTGTATTAACTTTAATATGTATAAACTGTATAACTGTAGTATTCCCTCTGAAATATGGTCTTGCTTGCACCCTTATTCAAACAGAGGCTTCTCTTAATAATCAAATTTTACTCCACCTATTTCCACACTGGAGTTAGGAAAAGCAGCACATTAATACCTTCATTGATATCCAATGGACACTACTGTTTCAGCCTCCCAGTTCTCTTCACATCTCTTGGGACATGGGAGTTGTCTGCACACAAGGGCTGGCATTCTAGAACTCCAAACTGTGCCGTTCTCTATGTAGTAAATAGGTATGATTCGTGCTGATAAAATTGAAACAGTAATTGATATCTACCATCTAATTATTAATATTTGGGAGTAATAAAAATAGTTAAAAAGTTGTAATGACAAAAGAAAAGAGGGAGAGGAGGCCTCCCCTCCCCCCCCGGCAGATGTTCACAAGGACAAGATCTACCATATAGTAATATTTGGGAATAATGAAAATAGAATGCCAAAGGAAGAGGAGGAGAGGAGGGGCTCCACCCCCCCAACTCAGACAGATGTTTCCAAGGCCCACAGGAAAGGCCAGGGATGCAGATGCTAAAATGAACAAGAACCTGGTTGGGTCCCAGGAAAATGTTAATTATAAGGGATTTATTGCTTTGATACGTAGATGCAGTGATATGTACTCTTGGCTTACATTGTATCGGCTTGGTGCACATGTGTAACCCAAAGGTGAATCAAAGGACAATAAGGAAGACTACAATTCTTCATCAATTAAGACTCCCAAAAACCTGTGCAACCACTGAATTGAGAGGTGGCGCATGCGCAATAAAGGTGTTCATGAGGGTGGAGATAGGTAGGCGACGAACCGGAATTAGGAGAATATGGTATTAACACATGGTATATAAGGGGGTAATTTTCACTTGGCAAGTTTGTACGGAGGGTGGCACGGGTCCAAGAGCCCCGCACTCCATACCCCGCAGTTATCCTTTGTTTATGCGCTATTACTGGTACAAAATTATCCTTTATTCTAATATATATATTGTATCCAATTATTGTATCTAATTTTATAATTTTTTTGTTTAACCATTCAATTAAAAT
>JALJVW010001316.1:0-18419 GCA_024865655.1 Emberiza elegans
GTCTGGCTCTCTGCTGCCTGGAGCATTGTGCCTACTGGGAGCTGTTTCTCTCTATCCAAGCCCTGTCCCTGCCAGTGCTGCCAGAGCCCAGCCCAGCCCTGGGGGCTCAGCTCTGCCCTGCAGAGCCCTCCCAGCACAGGGCACTGCCCAGGGGCATCTCCCTGGCAGCAGGGCCTTAAGGGCAGGCCAGACAAACAGAGATGCTGCAAGCCAAGGTGCTGCTGCTGCTGTCTGTAGGGAGAGGAGGCTGAGGAGGCACTTTCTGAGGGAGATCTGAGGCCCATCTGCTGATGCCCAGGCTGACAGTGCAGGAGTCTCAGTGACACAGCCAAAGCTGACAGCCCTTTCCCTTCCCTTTGGGAGAAAGCTGAGAGCAGCCCTGGCCATGCAGCACCATCTCCACAGCAGGAGGAATCTGCCCTGATGGGGTGGCTCCTTCCACCTCCAACTTCTGCCCTGCAGCATCCATGGGGAGCTGCCAGGCAGGCTGAGAGCTGCCCCTGGCAGGTGGCACATGCCCTGGGCTGGCCAAGAGCCCTGAGGGCTGCAGGAGCTGCTCTGCAGGACAGCCCTGGGCAGCCCTGGCTGCAGCCCCAGCTTCAGCCCCTGCAGCCGTCCCTGGCAGCAGGAGCCGTCCTGCCCTGTCCCTCTGACGGTGCCCAGGGCAGCCCCGCTCTGCAGCACATCCTCCTCCTCCTCCTCCTGTGCCACAGAGAAACTGGGAGAGTCCTCCTGGCACATCCCCCAGGCTGTGGGGTGTGCTGGCTTCAGGAGATCCCTCCAGGAGCACAGGGGACATTGCCCTGCACCCACACACTCACCATGCAGAGGGCTGTGAAGATCTTTCCCCAAGTGAAGTCTCAGCTCAATGTCTTCCCAATCCTGATTGCCTTCAGCCTGTCTCTGCCTGGCTCCTGTCCCCTCAGTGCCTGCAGGCAGAGCCCTCAGCCCTGCTGGGCTGGGAGAGGAGCTGGCCCTGGGAAGAGCTGTTCCTTTAAAGCTCAGCAGCACAGACACAGCACAAGGACTTTAATGAGCCTCTTGGGGATTTGGTGTTGTTTACATCAGACTCAGTCCCTGAGAGAGTGTTCAAAAAACTTCTCAACAACTCAAAGTTAAATTTAAATTCTGAAGTTTCTTGAAGTTTTAATGGATCCCACTGAGGGACAAGAGTGAGAAAGTGTCCCCAGGTTCCAGTTAGAGCAGAACACTGGAGGCAGTGATGACAGCTGGGGGACAAACAAGGCAAAGGTGTCTCTGGTGCTGAGCAAAGCTGGATGTGTTTGAGGAATGCCAAGGGCCAAGGCCTGAGCCCCAGCCCCTGGCCAGGCAGATGCTGTCCCTCCCTCCTTGCTCAGGGCTCTTCCCGGGATGGGCACTGGCATGTGGGGATGTGCAATGCCAAGGGCAGGAGCATGGGGCGGCCCCTGCCAGGCTGCTGAGCAGGGCCAAGGAGGCAATGAGGCCCCAGGCCTGCAAGGGTCACTTGTCTCCTGCTCCTGGCTCAGTGCTTTCCTTTCTATGGAAAAGAACCATCCCTCCTTCCCAGGCACCCATTGTGGAAAAACAGGACTCCCATACAACTAACCAATATGATTAAGCAGAAGCCATTGATTGTTTTCATTATGCACTTTTTTATACATTTATATATATTTATACATTCTAATCCTACTTCATACACCGATCATGCTCTTCTTCACTGGTGCCTCTGCCTTGTCCTTGTGTTCTGCACGCACTTCTCAGAATTGGTGATTGGTTCCAGTCCAGGTGGTTCTCAGCCCTCTGTTTTCTAGTTCTTCTGCTCTTGGTATTCTGTTTCTCAGCCTTTTCTTTCTTCATTTAGCACAGTTTATGTCTTAGTAACCTTGATGAATTCCAGAGGGCTCTGATAAGAATAACTACAAGCGATATGGCTGGTGCACAGTGTGGCCTAAGTTGTTCAGATACATTGCTACAACTCCCCCTTCTTCTTCTTGCACCAGCCAAACCCTTTTCACTGTATTTTCCACAAAGCAGGTCACCAATTTCACTATGCATGGAATAGCACAAAGCAATATAATAATAACTACTAGTAATAACAAAGCTCTCCTTAAGATATCTTTCAATCATCCAGTTATTCCCCATCCCTCAAACCATTCATACAAGCCCAAATCATTTACAGTCAATTTCTTCATGTTGTCTTGTAGTTGAATTTCCTGTGAATGGAAGAGAGGTTCATAAAACACATTCCTTCAAAATTCTCACACCCGTGCCCATGTGCTAACAGCAAAAAATCTATGCCAGCTCTATTTTTCAGTGTGCCATGTCTAATACTGTCTACATCAGTGAGGATTTAATTTAAAGTAGCTGAACTTGTGTTCAGTGTGGGAATCCACAAAATCAGAGGGTTTTGGGAAAGCTGCAAAAGGCAGGCCTCAGAGACAGCAGAACTGTGATTAGAGCTAAGCAGCAGCCATGAGATAGATCAGCAGAAAAATTATTTAAAAAGTAGAAACGCAAGGACAAATAGAACGATGGTCTGTGTATTAACACTTGTCTAGAAAAAATCCCTAAGCCACAGAAAAGTTTTTCTAGCAAGATATTTGGAAGTTTGAAGCTTAATAATGGAGCTCTGTGCATTGTGTTTTAAGGCTTACAAGCAGGTATTGTATTCAAAAAAAGCAAGCATTGTTTTAACCAAAGGTACTTGTGCTTATAGTGGTTGGATAGAACTGCTGTCAATGTGCTTTTGCTTTGTGTGATTGGTCAAAAAACTTATAAAGTAAGTTGTACTATTAAATTCTTGGTCTGGTGCTTGGGATGTGAGCTGGTGGCATCTTCCCATTGTCATAACCATGTAATGAGACTGATGCTGAAAAATAAAACAGCTCAAGGCACGTTCCACAGCAGTCCCGTCCCGTTTGTGGTTTGTACATAGCCCCCGGCTCTCTCTATACAAGAGAGACTGTGCAAAGTACTTTACGTTATTTGAATTTCATGAATTCCAATATCATATATATTTAATGAATTGCTCTCAAAAAGAACCAAACCCCCTGTCTTAAGGCACTTTCATAACAACACGTACACCTCAAAGAAAGACCTCCAGTACTTGACCAGAATCATGAATCTAAAGTTATTGAAGGGCCATACCCTCTCATTACGTGGGGGAGAGGATATGCTTGTGTTTCTACAGATACAGGACCCCGGTGGATTCCCTGAAGATTTATCAGTCCCTACGTAGACCACAGATCTGAAGACAACCCCTCGAATGAACACGAAGTCAGCTGCCTCTCCCACCATGCCACAGAAGCAGCTTTCTCTTGGAGATGAAGAAAAAAGAAATTCACATATCCAAACATTGTGGCAAGGACACTCATCACACCATAGATATATCCCACTGATAACGTCCATGTCAATCTCAAATGCAGACACACCCCTGCCTTTTCCACCATCCCTCTACCAGTGACCCTTTATCCCTACCCCCTCCCTCTTTCCCCTCTTGAAACTACTCCTTTTTCCCTTCCTCAAACTTCCCTTAAAAAAGAGAAGGGAGTGATTGGGAGGAGTTGGTAAGAACTATAGGGGAACTTAAGAATATTTAAGAATGTCTTAAAATAAGTCAACTAATGTGTGTTTCTACCATCCACAAGTGAAAACTACCCAGTGGGAAAGAAGAAGTATGATTCTTTCTGTGATACCCTCCAGGGCACCCCACAGCAGTACCAGTGCCACCATTGCCATTGTCTTTATCAGTGCCCTCATCTGTATCCAAGTGACCACCAGCTGGATCGTCCCTCAGCCAAAACAAAACATCTGGGTCACTTTGGTGAAGTCATTAAAGCCAGACAATCTTTGCATGGCCATGGGAAGTGTGGGCGATCCCCTCTTAACATGCCTGGTGGGAGTTCCCCTGTCACCAAATGACTGCCTGTATGTAGGTAAGAAACCCAACCCCGTGGACACCTGGGATGAATGGACAAAGATCCTCCCACACCATGTCTCCACAGGACCTGCTTTTCCAGGCCCAGGGTGGTGTTCTGGGCAGTGGTGTGAGGCACAGGGTGGGTCTCCATCCATCCAGTGGTGGCTTCCACCATGGTCAGCACGTAGCGCTTGCCCTGGCGTGTCTGGGGCAGTGTGATGGAGTCAATCTGCCAGGCCTCCCCATCCTTGTACTTGGACCACCGCCCACCATACCACAGGGGCTTCACTCGCTTGGCCTGCTTGATGGCAGCACACGTCTCACAGTCATGGATAACCTGAGAAATACTGTCCATGGTTAGATCCACCCCTCGGTCTCGTGCCCACTCATAGGTGGCATCTCTGCCCTGATGACCTGAGGCATCATGGGCCCATCGAGCTGGGAACAACTGCCCCTTATGTTGCCAATCTGAGTCTATCTTTGACACCTCTATCTTTGCAGCCTGATCTGCCTGCTTGTTGTTTTGGTGTTCCTCACTAGTCTGACTCTTGGGAACATGGGCATCTACATGGTGGACATTCACAGACAGATTTTCTACCCTAGTGTCAATGTCTTTCCACTCATCAGCAGCCCAGATTGGCTTTTCTCTATGTTGCCAGTTGGTCTTTTCCCACCTTTCCAGCCAGCCCCACAGAGCATTGGCCACCATCCATGAATCAGTATAAAGGTAGAGCTTGGGCCACTTCTCTCTTTCAGCAAAGTCCAGGGCCAGCTGAACGGCCTTGAGTTCTGCAAGTTGACTTGATCCGCTTTCTGCTTTGGTAGCTTGTGCAGCCTGTCATGTGGGGCTCCATACGGCTGCTTTCCACTTCCAGTTCATCCCTACAATGCAACAGGAACCATCAGTTGTCACCCTGTTAAGATTTTCTAAGCCTTCTGATGCTGACATTCTTGTAGTTAACTTTCTCACGCACTTTCTGTAAATAACTCATTGTTTTACATTCCTTTATGGAGGAGGAGAGAGTTGATGGACTGTTGGTTAAACCAATGTCATTGGAGAGGTGTCACTGTCACCCTCCAATCCACTGTCACCTTTGTAAAACAGATAAATGTTGGAGTCAGAAAATAAACTTCCTTTTCTTCTTCACCTTGAGAGTGGTGGTGTGCCTGTGTTCTTTTGTGTCCTAGAGCGACAACTGGTGACCGCCGAGTGTATTACAGCCTAGGCTGCAACACAGACCGCGGAGTTTTGGCGAGGTCGTGTTTACCCCTTTGGTGCTTTGTTACTGTTCTTGGGGTGATGGCAACCTCTGTGCCTTTCGAGGATGATTTCCTCGTTTTGGATCTCTGGAAGTCTCTCCTGGAGTGGAAACAGGTTTCTGTTTCCTGGAGTGATCTTGAGAGATTGTTTTTGTGGGCCCGGGAGCAAGGGTTCTTTTCGGTCCCTATGAAGGCGTTTTCCAGGCAGGAGTGGTCTCTCGTGCGGGACCGCCTCATGGAGGCCCTCCTCGATGACTGCACTGTAGACGTGGCATCGCTGCTGATGCAGTGGAAGAGATGTGAGGCGGTTTGGCAGGGTTCCGGTTCTTGTACCCCTTGGAGTTCCCAGGGGAGCCCTTCTGTCTCGGATGTGGATGAAGGGGAGTTTGAGTTTCTGTCTGATGTGGTATCCCCTTCTCCACCCCGGGACGGTGTGCTGGGGGTGGCGGTTGCCCCCTGGGGTGAACTGGGCTCCTGGCCAGTTGGTCCCGGGTCTGGGGGGCTCTGTGGTGGTCGGCGGTCCGTCTGCCGCCTGCATTGCCCTGCATGCTGGCCCAGTGGCGGGCAGGGGACAGGTTGCCCTCTTTGTGCCTTCCCGGCCTTTGAGGGTCAGGATCCGCCTCCGCCTGGGTCTGGTTCAGTGGAAGAACTCTGTGTCAATGAACTGCAGACAAAAATACCCACATTCCCCCTGACGGGCCACTGGCAAGGAATTCCTCATGCCCTGGGGCAATGTCCTGCCATTGGGCCTCTATGGGGAGGGGCCTGGGGTCAGGTGAAAGAGGGGGGCACCGAGAAGAAGAACATGGGTCTGTCATCAGGATGCAAAGGATTGTAAAAAAACAATCCTTCAGATCCACAATGAGGGAGATGCCCAGTCTGTGGGCAGCATGGTAGGTGATGGGGCATGCCTGCTTGCAATGTCCCCATGGGATGCCATCACTGGGTGGACCTTTTCAGAGGTCTGGGCAACAACCTCCATTTCCCAGATTTCTTTTTGATGCAGAATACAGGAGTGTTCATCCCGCCTTTTGCCAGACCCTGATGACCCCGTCCACCTCCCTCCTGCACCAGATTCCTGCCGGGCTGCAATTTATCTTGAGGCTGGGGTGTTTGCTTTTCCCAAACAGGTTTGCTGACCAGCCACGGCCGGCGGGGAGGAGGGGGTCAGCCACCCGTGGCGCCTTCACTGAATCATTGGACCCCCTTCAAAAAGTGTCAGGTGACCTGTGCGTCAGAGAACACCCGAGCAGATTTTTGGCGTGAGGCCAAAACCAAGACTGATGAGATGACTGAGCCTGCCTCCTCACAGCATCTGCAGGGTCATGGAGGGGACTCCTTTGGCTCTGCCGGTGCTGCAGGGGGCGCGGGGACGGGTGGTGTTGACTTGGCTCTCAGACACTTGTCCTCTCTTGTCCCTGTGGGGCCCAAGGACCGGGACACAAAGGTGCGGTGGCTTTGCCAGGGGCTCCCCAGGCTTTCCCTGTGCTCAGGGGCATTGCTTAGAACACCCATGAGCCCATTTCATATAAGCTGGAGAAGGAACTCTGTGAGGCAGTTGCTCAGCATGGTTTGGGGTCTGCTGAAGTTATGCAGACTCTTCGCAGGATTGATTCGGATGTGTTGACACCTCACAATCTCCGTTGTGTGGCACATTCTCTTTTTGACCCTGTGCAGTTTGGTGTTTTTGGGACCAAGTGGGCTCGCTTGGCAGCCCAAGCGGTGGCGCAGAATGCTGCGCTGGCACCACAGGACCCCAGGCGTGGGGTTGTTGCAGACATGCTGATGGGGACAGGGCGTTATGACAATATTCAGGGGCAGATTGGATTCGACCCCCTTGTGCTTGACCAGTGCCGCACGCTGGGCACGGCAGCGATTGTTCAGACCCTGGAAATGGCTGCTCTGAAGCAGCCATTTTCAACCATTGTCCATGGGGATGATGAGCCTTTCATGACATTTGTGGCAAGGCTGATTGCATCCGTGGAGAGGCAGGTGCCTGATCCTGTGGCAAGGAGCGTTACGATTGCAAACCTTGTCAGGTGCAATTGCAGTGCTGCTTGTAGGAAGGTCATAGTGGCTATGCCTGGTGTTCCTACCATCTGGGAGATGGCAGAGGCCTGTGCAGACATTGTCCTCTTGGGTCAGAGGCTGGCTGCCGTGGCTGCTGCCGTGCAGCCGGTCTGGGCGTCGCCACAGGGCAGGCAGCCACAGCAGGGGACTGCGCAGGCTGGCAAGAAGTGGGGGAAGAAAGCGCAGAAGGTAAAATTCCCCATGTTCTTGTGCAGTCAGTGTGGTAGGCCCAATCACATGTCCAACATGTGCAAGGCGACTGTTCATGTTAATGGCCAGGCCTTACAGGGCTCGGGAAACGTCAGGAGTGGAGCGCACAGGAGGGGCGCGCTCGGATACAAGCTTCTCTCCAGACCCTGGAGCTGATGGAGGTCTCCTTTGCCGGCTTGCAGCCAGCACCCATGGATCAGCAGGCGTGGATGTCTGCACCGCAGCAACAGTTGTCTTAGAATCTTCTGAGATATGCAAGGTTCCCCTGGATGCCTTTGGTCCTTTGGGTGGGGGCATGAGTGCTCTCCTTATGGGGAGGTCTAGTGCCACCCTTCCGGGCATCATTGTTCACCTGGGGCTCATTGATGCGGATTTTACAGGGCAGATTTGTGCCATGGTCTCCACACCCACCCCCCCTGTCATGATCCCGAAAGGGACGCGACTTGCTCAACTTGTGCCTTTTAAGTCCTCTGTTTGCAGGACGGCTGACCAGTCACGTGGAGCTGGTGGCTTTGGATCCACTGGGCCGCCTCAAGTTCATTGGACCGCTGTTCTGAACAAGGACCGTCCTGAGATGCTGTGTACCCTGTCTGTTCCTGGCGTTTGAGGAATGGAAATCCACCTCCGCGGGCTTGAGACAGCGGTGCTGATGTCCGGTTCTCTCCCTTGCCGCATGGCCCCCGGAGTGGCCTTTGGATCCGGTGGGGACGTCTGTTGTGGGCCTGGGAGGGACGGCGCAATGCTACGTGAGCCAGCGGCCTGTGCTGGTCGCGAACCCGGAGGGACAGACAGCCTGGGTTAGGCCTCATGTTACTTCTACTCCTGCCAACCTCTGGGGGAGGGATGTTCTGTCTGTCTGGGGGGTGCGCATTGGGACGGATTTTTGATGGGGGCCACTGCAGTGAAGGGCGCAGGGTGTCCTACGCCTCCTATACGGTGGCTGGTGGACAAACCTGTTTGGGAAAAGCAGTGGCCCCTCCCTCAAGATAAATTGGATGCCCGTCGGAATCTGGTGCAGGAGCAGTTGGACCAGGGTCATCAGGAGCCTTCTACCAGTCCCTGGAACACTCCTGTATTCTGCATCAAAAAGAAATCTGGGAAATGGAGGTTGTTGCAAGACCTCTGAAAGGTCAATGCTGTGATGGAAAGCATGGGGACATTACAAGCAGGCATGCCCTCACCTACCATGCTTCCCGCAGACTGGGCAGTCCTCATTGTGGATCTGAAGGATTGTTTCTTTACAATCCCTTTGCATCCTGATGACAGACCGAAGTTTGCCTTCTCGGTGCCAGCGATTAATGAGGCTGAGCCCCCATAGAGATATCAATGGAGGACATTGCCTCAGGGCATGTGCAATTCCCTTGCCAGTGGTATGTGGCTCGTGCCTTGTCTGGAGTTCGCAAGCAGTTTCCTGATGCACGTCTGTATCATTATATGGACGACATTTTGGTGGCCGCATCCACCCAGGATGAGCTGCTGAGGATTCAGCCTCGGTTGCTCGATGCTTTGCATGCTCATGGACTGCAGGTGGCTCCAGAAAAAGGTTCAACAACAACCACCTTGGAAGTACTTGGGGGTCAAAATTCTGGAACGGACGATCTGTCACCAGGAGGTGCAATTTGTGCGTCCCGTGAAGACACTGAATGATGCTCAGAAATTGGTAGGTGTCATCACTTGGTTGCGTCCGTACTTGGGACTGACCGATGCACAGCTGTCTCCTCTGTATGATTTGTTGAAAGGAGACTCTGATCTAAAGTCACGTTGCACATTGACCCCTGAGGCGTATGAGGCATTGGAGGTGGTTCAGCAGGCTGTTTCAGCTTGCCAGGTTTATCGCATTGATCCCTCCGTTGATGTCACTGTGTTTGTCACCACTCCAGATTCATATCCCACAGGTATCATTGGCCAATGGAGTGACAAATGGTCTGATCCCTTGCACGTTCTGGAATGGGTTTTCCTGCCCCATCACCCCTGCGGAAGACGGCAACTGCGTTGTTTAAACTGATTGCTCACTTGATACTCAAATGCCGGCAACGGTGTTTGCAATTGATGGGTGCGGATCCTGCAAAGATCATACTCCCGGTGTCACGGGAGGATTTTGACTGGAGCTTTGCAAACAGTGTGTCCCTGCAGAGTGCTCTGGAAAATTTTTCAGGGCAGATCTCTTATCATCTGCCCAGCTATAGGCTACTGCATATGGCTAAATGCACGCAGATCTCTTTGCAGCCCAAACATAGCCAGGACCCTGTGCAAGGACCCACCGTCTTCACTGATGGTTCAGGAAGGACAGGAAAGGCCGTTGTTACCTGGAGGGACGGATCTCAGTGGCAGGTTCTGGTAGGCCATGAGGAGGGGTCAGCCCAATTGGTTGAACTGAGGGCTGCTGTCATGGCATTTGAGAAATTTTCCCAGGAACCTTTAAACTTGGTCACAGATTCTGCCTATGTGGCTGATATCACACAGCAGTTGGGTCATTAGGTTTTGAAGGAGGTCAGTAATCCTGCCTTGTTTCATTTACTGAAGACCTTGTGGTGTGCCATTCAGGCTCGGGTTTATCCATTCTATGTTCTGCATGTGAGGAGTCATCCCACCAATTTGCCAGGCTTCCCTCTTGAAACTACTCCGAGGGCTGACAAGTTGGCTAAAAAGAGAAAGGCCTCAGATTGATACAGTTGCGCAGGCCAAGGCATCCCATGGGTTTTTCCAGAATGTCTTAAAATACCCTGCTAGAAGTGTGTTTCACCATCCGCCAACTGAGGCTCGTGACATTGCTGAGGAATGTGATGACTGATTCTTTCTCCGACACCCCGGCAGGGTAAACCCCAGAGGCCTTAGGGCCTTGGAGCTTTGGCACCGATGTCACCCAGATTGCCTCATCTGCCGGCTCAAGTGACCATGTCCAGCTGGACACGTTCAGCCAAAACAAAACATGGGCGGCTCACAGTGGGGTGAAGGCCCGTGATGTCCTCGCCCACTGGAGGCAGGCCTTTGCCGTTCTGGGCATACCTTCTGCTCCTGCCAACAATGGTCCCCCTGTCACCAAATGAGTTCCTGCAGTTGTGGGGTAAGAAACCCAAGTTTGGTATCCCACATTCTGGGACTGAATGGACTATTGCAGAACCCACACCATGGTACTCCACAGGACCAGGTTCTTCAAAAACAAAAACAGGGAATGGGGTGAAACCCCACACAGTCGGTTGTGAAAAGCCTTGGCACAATGAATCATCCACAGTGCTTCCAGAACTCAAATAATCCTGTCATTTTGAATCACCATCTCGTGTTGGGGCAGTGGATGGAGGCACATCTGCCAGGCCTCCCCAAGGTTGTACTTGGAATTTAGTCACCCAAACAGTGGGAAGGTCCCTATGACCTAATTGCTTTGGGCACGTCTCACAGTCATGGATAATCCACAGATACTGGGGTTAGATCCACCCTTGGAAATGTGCCCGCCCTGACTTGCGACCGCAGAGGCAGAATCCAGCCAACGAGCAAGACAAAAACCGTGACCAACCTGAAAGGCATCAAGTGGGTGAATCATTGAGTGATGACTCGGATGCAGATGATGAGAGTGGTCACTCCGATGATTCCTCCACAAGTGGACATTGAGCATTGTTCATTTTCCTTTTTCTTTTTCTTTTTTAAACAGTAAAGGGTGAGATGTCACGCTGGTTTTTTAAGATTTTCTAAGCCTTCTGATGCTGACATTCTTGCAGTGAACTTTCTCACACACTTTCTGTAAATAACTCATTGTTTTGCATTCCTTTATGGAGGAGGAGAGAGTTGATGGACTGTTGGTTAAACCAGTGTCATTGGAGAGGTGTCACTGTCA
This sequence comes from Emberiza elegans, assembly GCA_024865655.1. Lineage (NCBI taxonomy): Eukaryota > Metazoa > Chordata > Aves > Passeriformes > Fringillidae > Emberiza > Emberiza elegans. Next base: position 11,271 of record JALJVW010001316.1, read on the forward strand.
CCCTCCAATCCACTGTCACCTTTGTAAAACGATAAATGTTGGAGTCAGAAAATAAACTTCCCTTTTCTTCTTCACCTTGAGAGTGGCGGTGTGCGTGTGTTCTTTTGTGTCCTACAGTGACAATCAGTGAAAAGAGCGTGGCGTGTTTCCTTTGCTGGTAGTTGGTTGTATGGTGGAGCTTTTTCAGCCTGTGTCACTTGTTCCTGCTCCTCTTCATCAGTGAGACCAAAGTTCTCACCTTCCAGCCAGTTTGTAATTATCTCCAAAATCCCAGGGCGATTCACATTTCCAATACGGTCACGCTGTGTGATGAGGGCAATCCATTTGCTCCATGCAGCGTCAGAAGCGTGGTGGGTAGAGGGAACCTTTCCTTTAAACATCCACCCCAGCACCAGTAGTTGGGGTGTCAGGAGGAGTTGTGCTTCTGTGCCAGTCACCTCTGAGGCCCCTTGAACTCCTTCATAGGCAGCCAAGATTTCCTTCTCTGTGGGAGTGTAGTTGGCTTTGGACCCTCTGTATCTTCGGCTCCAGAATCCCAGTGGTCGGCCTTGAGTCTCCCCAGGCACCTTCTGCCAAAGGCTCCAGGACAAGCCATTGTTCCTGGCTGCAGAGTAGAGCACATTCTTCACCTCTGGTCCTGTCCTGACTGGGCCAAGGGCAACTGCATGAGCGATCTCCTGCTTGATCTGGGCAAAGGCTTGTTGCTGTTCAGGGCCCCAGTGGAAATCATTCTTTTTGTGGGTGACCAGGTGGAGAGAGCTCACAATCTGGCTGTACTCAGGAATGTGCATTCTCCAAAAGCCTACAGTGCTTAGGAAAGCTTGTGTTTCCTTCTTGCTGGTCAGTAGAGACATTGCTGTGATCTTACTGATGACCTCAGTGGGAATCTGACACTGTCCATCTTGCCACTTTACTCCCAGGAACTGGATCTCTCAGGAAGATCCTTTGATTTTGCTCTTCTTGATAGCGAAGCCAGCTTCCAGCAGAATCTGGATGATCCTCTGTTTTCTCAAATACTTCCATTACTGTGTTCCCCCACACACTGATGTCATCGATGTACTGCAGGTGTTCTGGAGCCTCACCCTTTTCCAGTGCAGCCTGGATCGTTCCATGGCAGATGGTGGGGCTGTGCTTCCACCCCTGGAGCAGTTGGTTCCAGGTGTACTGCACACCTCTCCAGGTGAAAACAAACTGAGGCCTGCATTCTGCTGCCAGAGGAATGGAGAAAAAGGTATTGGCAATGTCAATGGTGGCAAAGCATTTTGCTGCCTTGGACTCCAGCTCGTACTGGAGTTCCAGCATGTCCGGCACAGCAGCGCTCAGCAGTGAAGTCACTTCATTCAACGCACAATAGTCCACAGTCAATCTCCATTTTCTGTCAGACTTGTGCACAGGCCACATGGGACTGTTGAAGGGTGAGTGGGTCTTGCTGACCATCCCCCCTTGGCTCTCCAGCTCATGGATCATTTTCTGGATGGGGATCACAGCATCTCGATTTTTTCAACACTGCTGGTGGTGCACTGTTGAGGTGGCAGTTGGCACTCGCTGCTTCTCCAGCCTCAGCTGTCCTACTGCAGATGGGTTTTCTGATAGTCCAGGCAAAGTGTTCAACTGCTTAATGTTCTCTGCCTCAACAGCAGCTATTCCAAACGCCCACCTGAGTCCCTTTGGGTCTTTGTAGGAGCCATTCCAGAGGAAGTCCATGCCCAGAATACACGGGGCCTCTGGGCCAGTCACAATAGGATGTTTCTGCCACTCCTTCTCAATCAGGCTCACCTGGGCTCCCAACAGGGTCAATTGCTGTGATCCCCCCATCACCCCAGCAATGGAAACAGGTTCTGCCCCCACATGTCCTGATGGCATTAGGGTACACTGCACACCAGTATCTATTGTATTAGTGGGGTGCCCGATGAAGGAAGGAATGGTGAATCTGACTCATGTTCTCAGAAGGCTAATTTATTATTTTAAGATACTATATAATATTAAGGAATACTAAAAAAAACTATACTAAAGCATACAGAAAGGATACTTACACAATGCTAAAAAGCTAATTATGAAAACTCTTGACTCTCCAGAGTCCTGACACAGCTTGGCACTGATTGGCCAATCAGTGAAAATACACCAGAAACCAATGAAACAATCACCTGTTGGTCAAAAAAATCTCAAAACACATTCCAAAGGAGCAAAACACAGGAGAAGCAAATGAGACTTTATTGTTTTCCTTTTTCTCTGAGGCTTCTTATTGCTTCCCCTGGGGAAAAAATCCTGGGCAAAAGATTTTTCAGAAAATGCAAATGCCACAAGTATCAACTAAGGATCATATTTTTGTGGCTCTGATGTGCCAGGCCATCAGATCCACATGGGTGGTGGACAGAAGATCTGGTTTTCCCATGCCTCTCCCTGGCTAGAGGCAGGGCCCCCTAACCCTGGTTATCATTTCTATCCTGGGCATACATACTAGAGGTTCCTTCAAGGGGATCTGACAGATCACACCAGGCAGCTCAGTCATGGGAGGTTGAGGCTGCCTTCACTTTAGTGGAACTCCCTCAGTGAGTGTTTCCCTCCTTGAGTTGATGCACCTGTGCTGCCAGGACAGAAGTGGGTTTCCCATCCCTCCTTCCCATGTCTTCCCCATGGTCACACAGGAAGAACCACAGGTCAGCCCGTGGGGTGAACCCTCTCTCTCTTGCTGGGGGATGTTGGGCTCTGACTCTGGGGCCTGTGACTCACACTGGTGCTGCACTGATCTTCCTCACCTCCTCCTTCATCTCCCTCATCTCCTCTTTGAGGTCCTTGATCATAGCAGAGACATGAGCCTGCATGGGGCCATTGATCACACTCTCACAATTTCAAAGCTTGTTGGCCACAGACCCCACTGTCTCTCGGTTATCATTGGCATTAATCGTTGCAATGAAGGTGGTGTATTGAGATGGCCCCAGATTTGCCAGACTCCACAGCATTTGCCCTGTGCACCTGACCCTGTTGGGGTCATTATCATGCTGTCCATCCCTCCCAAAGAGTACCTCCAACACTGCCACTTCTCTCAGCTCTTGGATCCCTTCCTCAAGGGTCTTCCAGCACATTCTATGGTGGTGCTCCTGCATTCTCTCCCTGTGGACAAACCTCTCTCTGACACTCATTAGAAGCTGCTCCCAGAGGGAAAGGGACCCTGATTCCCTTACAAAAATCTGATTCACACCTGAGTCCGGGGTCAAGGGTCCCAAATTCCTTGCCTCACCACCATCCAGTTGCACGCCTGTACCCATAAGGTCCCAGACCCAGAGTAACCAGGTTGTATAAGCCTCATGTCCCCGTAATACAATGTCTTTGTGCAGATTACAGAGACTTTTGTACATCAGGGACTCAGTGATGAACTCAACCATTGGCTCTCCTGTGGGTTGTGAGGGCCCTCCATTCTTATCCTTATCTGGCTGCTCTGATTTCATCTTAGATGTCCTTGTTAATACAGGGTGGACTGCTGCTTGCTATGACTGCTGTTATGTTAATCTGGAACCTTATGACACTTATGACTGTCATAAAAATACCTTTCCTGGATTTTTTCTTCTTGCAAGTATGTCAGAGAAAACCAAAACCAATAAAAATCTAATTCACTTCTCCTGTGTTTTGCTGCCTTGGAATGTGTTTGGAGATTGTTTATCCAAAAGGTGGTTGTTTGATTGGTTTCATGTGAATTATTTTTTTTTTAATAACCAATCACCATCCAGACTGTTGTTGAGACTCCTGGAAGGAGTCATGAGAGCCCCCTTAATTTAAAATTTTTATTCTGAGGTAGGAGTTCTCTATTCTTCCATTTAGGGTATCCTTTAATATAATATAACATAATATAATAAATAGACATATAATATAATATAATATAATATAATATAATATAATATAATATAATATAATATAATATAATATAATATAATATTATAATATAATATAATATAATTTAATATAATATAATATAATATAATATAATATAATATAATATAATATAATATAATTAATATAATATCCATTCTTATCCTTAATATAATATAATTTCATCTTAGACCTCCTTGTTTGAGAACATGGAGTCTGATTCATCATTTCCTCCTTCATTTGCAGTTCAAGCTGGAACCTGGACAGTTGTAACATCTGTGGGTTCCACTGCAGCACCATCAGACTCTCCCTCTTTGAGGCAGGGGGAGGGTTTCTCACCAGCTGGGAAATGTACTCCTTCAGCATCTGGCCCATCTCCTTCACCAGAACCCCCACCCAGTCTGGGTGGTTCATTTCTGAGGTGGGCTGTGGGGCAGGGTCAGGCTCTGGGGCAGCAGCATCCCTTGTCTCTGGGGTAGGTGTCAGCGTGGTTATCCAGGTTAATCTGCCCTTATCTCTGAATGCTAAATAGAACAGGCCTATCAGCAACACCAACCACTGCATGATATCATTTGTATTTAGAGTGGATCTGAACCCTTTGAAAACTGGTGGGGCAGACCCCAAGAGCTGGGTGAAGGGTTGGGAGAAAATTCCCCTGGTGTCATTTCCTCACAGTAAGTACCATTATTAAAGTAACCCCAAAACCACACACAGTGTGTGATAGCTCTGAATCCATGTGCCTGCCTTCCAGTGGAAGTTAAAGATCCATTAATTCCTCACTTTATTGTGATACATGTTATGGAATAATTCATGCCTGGATAAAATATACAGGAAATAAGTTGTGCTTGTACAAAAATGTTTAAGGATTTAAAACCACAAGCTGCAGATGGGAAAAGATTGCTTCACAAATTGAGAAATCACAGGCCAGTGGAGAAAAACTAATTAGCAAACAAAAGACGTGGCTCTGTGCAGAGATGGGCCCTTTCCCAGGACAGTCCAGAGACACCCTGGGCAGGGAATACTCAGTAAGTATCTATGATCAAGATAGTCAGAGTCTTCAAGGGTGTGCATCCCAATGCCAGGTTCCCATAACTAAATGATCAGCATTCATCTTCCCAGAAACAGTTTTGTCCAGCCCAGCACAGAGAAAAAGAAACTACATAAATATGTGAAGTGACAAGAAGAATAGGAGAAACTCTGCCCCAGCCATGGAAAAATCTGTGGGATAAAACCCTGGCAAAAGAGACAACATTTGTGAGTAGAGGGGATCCAAAGTTCTGAGAGTTTAGATCAGTGTTCACCCTCCGATCCCAGGCTCAAAGCCCTGTCCCTTTGACTGTGGCTAGGGGGAGACTGAATCTTGGAATCAAATAAAAAAACTTATTTATTGATTATTGCATTTGTTTTATCATTTATTACTTATAACATTATTCTTTAAAACAAACTGGATTGGGGAAGATGAAACAGGAAATCCTTACAAATATGATTGCCTTTCAAAAGATTTTGAGAATATAGACAAATATCTGTTTGAAATGAGGGGGCTTTGAGATACCTCATTGTTACTGAACAACTGGAAAATGCCTATGGCCAGCATCTGTAATCCCCTTGTTTTGATAAAACAATTCCTCTGCTTGCAGACAGCTGATAGTCTGCAGAGCAGGCCTACTAGGCATGGCAGAAGGGGCCCAAAAAGGAGTTTTAGGGTTTAAAATGTAACACATTATGGTAAGGGCAATGATTCTTTTTAGGCTGGATGTGTCTGCTATAGAATTGGTATCTTGTACTAGATTGGCAGATGAGAATTAGAATATTCAACACAGAAGATGATTTATTGTATTGCTTTCTGAACTACAGGTCTCTAGATCCCCTGTTCACTGAGTGAAGACTCTTGCCTTCTCTCACTTAACCACTCTTTGTTCAGGTGATGCTCCAGCTGGAAGCAGTTGCAGAAGGGCCTTTCATCTGCACCCTTTGCAGAAGAACCAGTGTCTCTTTAAGACCTCCAGATCCCTTGGAAGGTGAGACCACCTGGAGACCAGAGGAGACCAGCTGGAGCTCCAGGCACAGCTGATGATTGGCACAGCTGAGCCTGTGGGAAGCTCCCATAGCTCCTGCCTTCTCCCTCCCTGTTGACAGCTCCCTCCCTCCTGCCCTCAGACCCTGCCTGTGGTAGTTGGTGTTTTACAGTTGTTTTAATATAAAAGTTAGTTTTCCTATGTTAGTCAGTTTATAATGGTTTCTCCCATGTACCCCATTTTGTTCCCCTAATGGTTCAGTTCTAAGTTGTTTACCAAAGGTTTCCCACCACTTGTCTGCCCATCAGTGTGTCAGTCTCCCTGCTCCTCCCCTCACTCCCTTACAAGCCCTTGTCACTCTCAGTTGTACTACCCCTTACTCTTGTCAGTCTCTGTGGTCACTCCCCTTGTATTCTCAAATGTTCTGTGTCAGTTAGCTATGTCTCGATGGTTGATTGGTTTGTGAGGCTTCTTCCCTCCCTGAATGATCCTTATTGGAGTTGCTAGGTGATGTGTTCCTCCCTAAGATCCCCTCATTGGGTGAGAGTTGTATCCACCCCTTGTACCATCCCCTCTTTAAAAATGCTAGTCGGACCCATTTTCTTTGTGACTTTCACCTGACCCCTTTGGGAATAAAGCTTCCTTGGAAACTCAGACAAGTGATCCTTCCTTGTTTCCTTCGCCTCTGATTTCTCGTGCCGTGCTCCTGCTGTGTCACCCACGCCGTGGGCGATTACCGCCACCCTGGACGGTCTCGGCAGAGATCAGGGGCGGCCACTCTCGTGTGTGCCCTGGCCCACCAAGGGTGTGCCAGCCAGAGAACCTCCATCCCGTGGCTGCAGAGCGCTTCCACACCTGCCCATCCCCTTTCTTCCCTCCCAGCTCATCCCTTTGCTTTGCCTTCCATTAATAAACAATTTGGCTTCTTGATTTACCTGCATCTCTGTGGAGCTGGGGATGCAAATCCAGGGGCCCTGGGACACTCAGGCCCCTCCTGTGTTCTCTTCCACACCGTGTTTTGTGCACAGACACAGAGGAACGAGGGCAGATCAGGCTGGAAAGGTCCCTGTGCTGAAGGTCCAGTTCCACAACACTGTGGAGTTACAGATCTTGCTGAGCACCCTGGAGCCCTGGACTTTGGAAGAGCCAAGCTGAGGATGCTCTGAACCCAGCTGTGAGGGATTCCTTGGCAAGCATCCATGGAGGGCAAAGGAGCTTGGAATGCTGGAAGGTTTCAAGAACAGCTTCCTGAAAGCACAGCAGTGCTCCA
>JALJVW010001318.1:0-25196 GCA_024865655.1 Emberiza elegans
TACAAATTTGGATATCTTAGAATTCTTTTTTGAACACAATGGACACCACGCTTTTGCTGAAAGAGCTCTATGATACAAACCATTTTCACAGTCCAAAAATCAACATCAAACTCAAGATTTGTAGCTTTCACAGGTTGAACAGGGAACGTCTGGCATGAACCGTCGCTTCTCCGTGCGGCTCACATCTGCGTGCTCATTTCCCTGCTGGTGGAATTGTCGGTGCGCTCTTGTGTATGAGACGGTTTCACGTCCTTCGTGGGGACCCACTTAGGTCCGGCACCTGTGCAAATGCAAGCATACCCTTTGCCCCAAGTGATTAGTGGAAATGGTCCTTCAATTTGTCCTAACTCAAGGTTTCTGATCAAAACGGAAGGATTTTTCTTTCAATTTTGCCTGTGTGCTGTTTGAAAAGTGCCTAAAAATTGGAGGATTAGGTCCTGCAAATGAGCTATTCAAAACATAAAGACATCTAAAGCTTTGCTCAACCTCATCTGGGGTGTTGCTTGGGCCCTCCCCTTTTGTTGATCTAGAATGGTTTTAGAGTGTGGTGCATCCTTTCAACAATTGCCTGACCTGTGTGGGAATAGGGAATTCCAAAGTGTGGTAACACCCCAGTCCATCAAAAATGTGGCCAATTTTGAGCTGTGTATGTGGGGCCATTTGTTGGTTTTCACCTTGTGGGGGATCAGTTTGGCGAGCTCTGGGCCCAGTGACACTGACAAGGACAAAAGCAAAAGACGAGAGGTGCTCGTTCTTCCCAGGACCAAAGTCCCACAGCTTTAATGGAGAACAACTCCAGGAGAGAAAGGGAGTGTCCAGGAGAAGAAAGAGGATGTCCAGGGGAGGAAAGAGAGCGTCCACCTCGTGGCAGGAGATTTTAAACCCTGGGGGAGGGGGGGCAGTAGAAAGGAACTACCATAGTTCAACATAATAAATCACCACACTGTAGTTTTCTGCATAAATTGCTGCACTTGTTGCAAACAAAATCCTAAAAATCTCCCCAAACACAACTGTGCAGTCCCAAATGACCACAATGTGGGAGAAAACCACTCAACCCCCTGTATACCCAAGCACCAGGTGTACCAGGGAGTACCAACCCTGCAACTAGAAAGTCCACACACACAGGCTCACCGGGAAAGGAGTATCTCTTTATGAGGGGACAGAGTGCTCACTTTTCTCAACACAACACACACCATACACCACATCAGCATCCACCCACATCATCTTCCTCAAACATTCACACACTGAAAACACAACCACAATTACAACACACAGGAAAAATAGCAGCAATAAAACAGGATTTGCTCAATTCACCCCAGAATTGCTAGCAGGTCCTTATTGACACAGCAAATCCTTTCTGCCAGCAGCCAGACCCAAACCCAAACTGTACAGGCGTACGTTGTGCACAGGACATCTCTGTGTGCCTTATGAACAGCCCTTCCCCTGCGTACGCCTTACGGGTTACTTTATACAGAGTTAAACATTCCCTTTCTCCACAGTCCCAGCAGTCTTGACTGTCCCCCACGAGGAACAGCCGAGAGCGGAGGTGCCTCCAGGAAAGGAATGTCCTGGCAGTGCCCAGAGACGTCCACAGCCCGGTTGTTCTCGCTGGAGCAGAGAAGCGTTCCTGCCACGGTCACCAAATGAAGTGTGGAATAGAACTCGCCACAGTTAAAGTTAGAAGGTGGTATGTTTATTACAGCGCCAGGCACACGAGGAGTCATCTCCTAAAGACATGTGAAGAATCACAGGCTCTGGCTCTCTACTTATCTAAAATGTCTTACATATTCATATAATTCCCAAAACGACTAATACATATTCATTAGGTAACACTGCCTACGCCCCTTTGTATTAAAATGTATTATAATTGAGTCCAAAGTTCCTTCACATTTGCGGATTCTTTCACATCACATGGGTTGGTGGGTTTTAAAGTGGGGAATGGTCTCCTTCTGATGAAGGCCAAGACGTCTTCCTCAATTTGACCTCTTTACTTATGCCCTGTTGGCAGGCTTTTGCACCCCTTGGCTATAGCTGAAGTTTCGGGGCCCAGGTGCAGGCTACGGTCCTCTTCTTTGTCACAAAGAAATGCGCATCCCATCCCGCTTCTTTAAACATAGTAAAGACAGGCAAGTGATATATTACCCTAGCCTTAACTACCTTATCTGCTAAAATTAACTATCCCTTATTATTTCTACTCTTCTTGCTATACTCTTTCCCCTTAACTAAATCTTGCTAAAATTTTAACTCTTCCAGTTCTTTTAAATCCTTGATTCATTGGCCTCATCTCACATGCCAGCCATGTGTGAGCCGATGCTGTAACTGGGAAATTCCACTCCTGAGCAGGAGATACAAGGCCTGGTTCTGAGCTGGAAGGGGAGAAGGATGAGATGCACAGCGTTTTGATCCAGGGGATGTCCTGAAAATGCACTGCCTACCTGCCCCTGCTGCCGAGCACCACGCTCCATCTCCTTCTCCTGCTCAGTGGATTTTTGGGAATCCAGGGGTTGGTATGTATTATTTGCTACTGCAACAAATAGAATGAATTTGCTTTGCAAGCCCAGTTTTGTCCTGGGTTATTTTGTGCATGGGTCTCCTCCTGAACCTGTGACAAAGACCGGCAGGGACCTACAGGACACTCCTATTCTCATGTCAGTAAATTTGGAGAAGTGATTTAAGTATCAATAAGTCAATAAGTATCAATCAGTAAATCAAATAATTTTTGGGGAATATTTAGCCTGTGAGTTTCAGCAAAGTATTGAATATGTCTTAGATCCATGGATACAAACTAGTAAGTGAGATTGCTGGGTGTGCATGTATTAGGGAAGTGATTCCCCACACACCCAGTGCTGAGATCAAGGATTGCCTCTTTTCTAACCCTGAGCTGGCAGCAGGGATCGGGCCCCTGCTTGGTAACATTCATTTTGAAGACTTCTGTTGAGCAGGTAAGAAAGGTCAAAATGAAATCTTTTCCAGCTGTTTCCCACTGGTTTACCTGTTTGAGGGTTAAAATTCTGTGCTGCAGGTGTTCCTGGGTGTGTGCAGAGCAGTGCAGCCCCAGAAACCCCTTGGTTTGCCCACAAGTTGTCATGCCTTGTTCCCTGCCTTGTTCCCAGGTGTGCCCAGCTCTGGCAGGACAAGGAGCCTGCAGCGCAGTGGGCACCGTGCCCTGCCCAGCCGGGGCTCTCTGGCACAGAGCAGCAGCAGCAGCGCCAGCACCGTTCAACCCGCCTGCCCCTGCCTTGGCTTCCCCTGGGACACAGAAGCCTCTGGAAATCAGCACCGCCAGTTGCATTCCCAGCTTGGAGCAGCTGCTGCTGGTGGGCAGATGCTGCCAGTTTGACTGCTTCCAAAGGGGAAGAAAGGCAGAGATGTACACGCACCGGAGCCCTGGGCATGTCCAATAAAGGTGCAAATATGTGGGGAGATTTGTTAGGAAGCATTTCAGCTGTGATGCCAACAGTGGCTTCTCTCCTGGTTCTGTGTGTTCTAGATGAGTAATGCAATGGTTGGCTCTGACAATTTGAGAAGTAGATGTTATGTGGATGTTCAAATGTGTAGTGATGGTATTGTAATATATCCTCCCATAGTCCTCTTTTTCCCATCCCCCTTGTAATAGCCTTGGGAGTCAGGGCATTTGGGGAGGGCTGGCTTGTGACCAGCAGGCAGGGTGTAACAACACCTGACCTCCAGTCAAGATGCAAGAAAGTAATCTCCACCAATGGACAGCAGAGAAAGAGTTGACTGACAAAACATTTGCAGGGGCTAAGGGTGTAAAAGGCAGAGCATCCTTTTTGTAGATGAGCACATGGCTGCTAGTCACAGAGACTCCCAATGCTGTAATTTTTCCTTATTCAGTCCTTTGTTAAGGTTTACTAAACCTTTAAAATTTTAAAAGTGAGAGTAATTTCTCACATGTGCAATGCTGTGGGCCATTTTCTTGGTCTGGTTTCCTTTGCTTGTGTCCCATCTGAGTGCTCAGTTGGGGTACAGGCTGTAGGTGCTTGGGGCACTCTTGGAGTTCCTCTTGGATCCCTTGAACAACAGGGTTTGGCCCACAAGGGGAATTTGTGCTGCTTTGTGACAGAGGAGAACTTCCCAGGCTTTTTTGTGTTTGCTGTAGGGAAGGTTGGTTATTGCTTGGCATAAATTCACAGACCAACATGGAGCATTTGCTTTGTGATGTCAGGGCATGGTTGCCACATTGTCATGGTGACATCAGAAGGTTGCCTTGGTGCACGGAAGGCCTGAGTGTCAGAGCAGCCCTAGCGCTTGCTCAGTTCAGGAGAATCCTCCTGGGTGAGGCAGTTGTCAGTGGGCAGTTCTGCACTGACAGGAGCCTTGTTTTTCTAGTGTTGAGCACAGAGAAAACTCCCACAGCACTAGGAGAATGTTGCACCATGTGGCCACGGCAGCTTTTGCTGCTTATGGTGTTTGTTTTTCAGTATATTACATTACACACTTTGTTCGTAAGTAGAGTTTTCCATTCTACTTAGGTTGGGTGTAACCTAACGTGGCTTGTGTATGTCTTCCTGCTCTTTCTTAGTGACTGAGTCTCTGATTTTGAAACAGAAAGAGCATTAGGATGCCACTGCTTTGGTAAAGCTCCTGGTGAAGGCGTTCAGCTAAAAAGGGGGTGTCTGTAGCAAGGGGCAGCATTTGCAAGGCAATCTGAAGGGGTTCTGTTCCCTCCACAGAGTCTGTGGCAGCAGAGTCTGTCATTTCCTCAGTTTGCAGGGACAAGCAGACACCTTTGAAAATGTAGACCTTCTTGGAAGGCCTTGTAAAAACTCTGCAGTTGTTCCCAGAACTGAGGGGAAAGCTTCTTTCTTTCTACAGTTTCTCCTGAAAGGATTTGACTGTCTAACTTGAGCTTTTGCCAAGTGCTAAAATAGTGATCCCTTTGCAAGGAAATGCAAACTCTAAAGCAGTGAGTGTCTGCCACAGCTCAGGGGATTTTGGGAAGATTTTCTGAGCAACTGTTTCAAGCAAGTAAATGAGAATTAGTGCATGCAACTGATTGAAAAAAAAAAAAAAAAAAAAGACCTGAAGGAGAGGATTTCAGAATCTGTTTTATGTCTTTGGTAGAACAGGAGCATTGAGTGTTAAAGAAGAATTTGCATTTTCTTGGTCATGTTTGTATCCATTTACTGGCAAAACAGGCTGAAGTGTAGGCACAAGCAAGAATATTGTCCTGATGCCTTGCTGGCTGTGTGAATGAAACGTGTCTCCTGGAGGGATGTTGTGAAATGGGAAATCATCTCTGTTTGGGTTGACTTGTTCTGTGGGATTCAGAGGCCCAGGCAGTTTTCTGACAGCATCTGGTTCATTTTCCCTTCCCACTACAGGTCACCTGAGACATGTATTCAGAGGTGCTGATCCTGAGGTGAGTGAGAAAGGAACATTTCATGTTCCTGGTGTTTAAGAATTGTAGAGCAAGCTGAGAGCTTGGCCAGTAGCAATAGAGTGTAGAGGGCCAGCTAGGAAGGCTGAAAGAAAATCCATTTTCATGCCTGCAAGAAAAATAACAAAGGCAGAAATGGATATTTTAAATTTCTATATCAGAGCTTTGAAAACCTAGTTTTGCAGAGAGAACCTTGTTTGCTGACGACAGATAGGGTGGAATACTTAAATAAGAACAATTTCCTGTACAGTTGAATTCGATCATTTTAATTTAGTCAGAGTCCCTTAGAATTCTGTTCCTATCAAACTTTGTAATATCTACTTAGAAGATGTGGTTATAGAACAGGAAGGCCACCTTGCAATGGTGCCTGCTGTATCTGAAGTGAGATGGGCACCTTTGTGGCTGGGGAGCTGCGTGGGCCAAAAGGACGCAGGGCTGGCGGCCTTGAGCAGCTGAAGATGAGGCAGCGAGTGGCCAGGTGGCCAAGAAGGCCAAGGGCACGGTGGCCTGTGCCAGCAGCAGTGGGGCAGCAGGAGCAGGGCAGTGAGCGTGGCCCTGTGCTGGGCAGCGCTGCGGCCACAGCTGGAGTGCTGTGTGCAGCTGTGGGCCCTGGGAAGCAGAAAGTCATGGAGGGGCTGCAGCGTGTGCACAGAAGGACAGGGCAGCTGGGCAAGGGGGTGCAGCACAAGGCCAGTGAGGAGGTGCTGAGGGAGCTTTAGCCTGGACAATGGGAGGCTCTTGAGGGATCTTGAGAATCTCCCAGTGCATTCAAATATTTAGCCACTTTTGGTTTGACTTTCCCTCCCTTTTTTTATTGTTATTTTTTGCTTTACTTGGAGGAGGCTTATTCATTTTTTTTCTCCCAACTAAGGTTTTTAAGGAGGCAATCATTTCCTGCCCTTATTTTACTGGTTTTTGGTTCTGCTCAAAGTTTTATTCCAAGGTGTCACTTCTGGGGAATGCAGTATTTTTGCATGAAAACTCATCATTTGGTGCAGGGACATTGATGCAGAAGGAGCTTTTTGTGGTTCTAGGCCAGCCCATATGGCCTTTTTACAGATCATTTTGAGTTTTAACAATGCCTGTGAGTTTCTGCAGCCCAGGCAATCAGTGTGTTGTGTTTGGGAAGTGAGCAGGAAATCAATGTTTTGCATTCCAGCTGCTGCTCAGAGATCACAGGAGCTGGGAGGGGCTGGGCTGCATTTCTGATTCCAGCCACTTCAGCACCATCAGCGTGGTTGGTTGAGTCCAAGAGAAGAACTTGCCTGAGCACAGATGCACAAAGAGTGCAGTTCCCAGTGCAATGCTCTGGGTCTGATCCCTTTCCATAAGGACCTACATGCTCCAGATTCCCCAAGAGTGTGCTTTATTGAAGCAACAGGAGAGCAATCTCAGGATTGCTGCTGAGCGGGGCGCTGCAACCGAGTGTTGATGTGTGTAGCAACAGAGAGGACAGTAAAGAGAGATTTCAGTAATAAGATCTGTCTATCTATCTATCTATCTATCTATCTATCTATCTATCTATCTATCTATCTATCTATCTATCTATCTATCTATCTATGTAACATTTACATAATTGAATCTTCGTGGCTCTGGTCCAAGGCCATTGGAGGTGCAAAGGTCACCTAAAGCATCCCTTTCAGGAGAGGATTAGAGACAAGTTCCCTTGACCAATTCTGAGCAGGCAGAGATGTTTCCCCCTCCAGAGATGATGGTTTTTTCCCCTCAGTGCTGTTTTCCTCCTCCAGCCTCTTCTGCCCTGAAGTCCCCAGTTAATTCTTTAAATTTCTGCCTGTCCTGGAGAGGTGGAACAATTACATGTATAGGTGGTGTTTGGTGATTTTGGTCATACATGCCATGCATTACATGACACATGGTTTCCTTGGCTGGCATCCCCAGGGCTGTGTAAGTGCATTCATTAATGGGGCCTTAGGAGAGTCTCTGTTTCTGCTGGTCAGAATTCTCAGTTGACAAAAGAGGGAGAAGAAACACCTTGGTCCTCCTCCACATACTGGGGTGGCCATAGAGGCTCTGTGACCTCCATCAGAGATCTTTGCATGCATCCTCATCTCCTGAATGACCAGATTTTCTAACAAGAGTGTGGATTTCAGTAAGGCAGGAATGCTGGTGCAGGCCTGAAGAGAACATGAACTCCAGAAGTGTCTCTCACAAGGAGTGAGCTCACCCAGGAAGCCACCTGCAGAGCCAGACTGCTGAAAGACAAACAGGGCATGGCAGAAGCTGAAGGAGGCCCTCACCAGACCCTTGAGAAATGCCACACCTTCCCTGTCAGCTGCCTGAGAGGCTGTTGGAGCTTCAGTCCCAGATGGCCCCTGATTGTAGGGCCAGGGTCACTTTGGAATCTGTGCCTCCCCTCGGGCAGAGAATGACCCAGGGGAGCAGCAGCACAGTGCTTTGGGAACGTGTGAGCCCAGCAGTCTTTGAGTCTTGGCCCACAAAGGGAGTATGGGAAGTTGAAACGCATCTTCTCTTGCTTTCTGTGCAGGTGCTTCTAGAGAAAGAGCAGGAGCACACTGCCTTATCTGAGATGCCATGCCAGATTCAGGGAGAGCTGTTCCCTGGCCGAGAGCAGGAAGAGCAGCTCAGGCAGCAGGTGGAAGAGCCACAGGAGAACGGCCAGGTAAGCCTGACTGGCCAGGTGACAGAGGGAAGGGCAGGAAGAGGGGCATAAACCAGAGCTCTTGGGACTGAGGAGGCCAGGAAGTCCCACAGGCACTGAAAGGACAGAGCCTTGGAATCTGCAGAGATCAGCCCTGGGACGGGAGGTTTGCAATGGAGGCAGGCATGCTGGGAGGGAAGCAGAAAGAAATGGCTGAATAAATGTGATTTTGAGGCTGCAAAAGGAAAAAAGCTGAGCCTGATGGCAGCTCCCAGTCACTTGCTCTGCATTTGTGTGTCCAGAACATCAAGGCAGAGCCACAAGCAGAGCTGCCTGAAGCTCAGAGTGCCATCATGGCAGGCAGAAGAGAAAGAACAAGGAGGACATGGGAAGAATTGAAAAGGAGAATCTCCATCAGCAGAGGGGCAATCAACAAAAGCCAGGTGAATGAAAGAGTGGCAGCCACTCCACTCATGAAACATCCTCTCTTTTGTTTGTTGGAGAACATGAAGGAACAGCTGGATGTAGAGCTTCAGATAGCTCACAGTATGGTCAAGGCAAGGCATAAGAGGCTGGAGGAAAAAATGAAAATCATCAGAGAGAAACTTAATCGCTTCCATCAGTCTCTGCAAAACCGAGGGAAAGAGGGATGCAGCCACTGCAGTCACCAATCTGGTGGTTTCTGCCCTTCTTGCCTTTCCAGTGCAGAGCAGCAGGGAGTGGGGCCATGCCTCTGAGTGCCATCCTGCTGTAGTGTGTATCAAAGTCACTCTGAAGGACATTTCCTGGTGTGCTGAATCTCAACTGCTGCCCTGGACAGTGAAACTTGTCCTTTGGCCTTTTGGCCAGCAGTCATCCAAATTGATTCCTGCTGGCCTGTTCCTGCTCTCCTTTTTTCTTGGGGTGTTTTTACAGTGGAACCTGGTGACCCAGATGGAGGATTGAAACAAGCTGTTGTATCCCCTCTCAATCTGTTCTTTCTCTTTCCTCACAGTCGATGACTCTTGGCTGACAGGGACAAGTGTAGTGTCTGACTGCTTTGTTCTGTTTGACTTGAGGTGCAAGTGTTGACATCTCACCGGGCAGCCTGCGAAGATTTCCAGCCAATGTCTGGCAATGAAGGACCCCAAGTTTGGAGTGAGGCACAGGAACAGTGCCCACCAGAAATGCTCCAGGTCCAGCACATCATGGGCTCTGAACCTGCTGCAGGCAGCAGCATCACCCGAGGAAGCCCGTCTGTCAAGCCTGGGAAAAGGCAGTTCCTGGGAACAGGAGGTTGAGGAGGAGAATGAGGAGCTGCAAACGTCTGGGGTGTTTCTTGTCTGAGGGACAGTGTGTTGTGTGCAGGTGTCAGCAGAGCTGTACCAAATGCTCCTCCTGAGTTTTGTGTCACAGGGCCATTTAGGACTCCCCAGAGGAAGTGCTGTGCTCGAGGCAGCCAGAGCGCCAGGTGTTTGCTGCCTCTGAGGGCATTTGGACTGGCTTGGGTGGACCTGAGCTTCAATCTCTGCTAAAGGCTGAAGCAGGGATTGTTCTTGGATCAGCAGAAGGCTGTGACCTAGCAAATGATCTAGGCAAGCCCTGTGTGCTAGTGGCCAAACTGAACAGAATTTTTAGCTTCCTAAATTCTCCTTAGACTCCTGACTTCAACCAGTCATCAGAGCAAAAAACTTCACAGAAATGGACTGGCTTTGGAGTTTTGTCTTTTTGGTTGGGGATTTTATTTTGGGGGGGGGGGGTGGATTTTTTTTTTGTGTTTTTTTTTGGTGGGGGTTTTTTTGTTGTGTTTTTCTCCATCCTGAAGAGCCCTTCTGCCCCACGTCTTACTGATGTCATTTTTATGACTGTTACTGTTACCACTACTACATCTGCAGTTTATTTTCATGTGAATGCTATATTTTTTTGTCAATAGGAGAATGCTATCTTTTTCTTTTGTCAATAAGAACTACTTTTGAAAGAACATCAGGTTACAGGACAAATAGAGAGCACAAGGGGTTTTCCATGTGCCCCCCCCCAAAGAAAAACAGATACTTTGATAACAACCTTTATTTAATCTTCTAGTTTTATGCTTATCAAGATGTGTCCAAGAGACACATCCAAGTGGCTGCATGATCAGATAAAACTGTACTGCAGGCATTTCTCAGGAGAGAGCCTCCAGCCCAGCCATGGTATATTCCTCAGATCCATGGCACTTTTCCACCCAATTCCCACTCTTTCCCATGACTGTTAGAATCCTAGCCCCATTGGCCCAAGCCCTGCTCAGATCAGTCTCTAGGAGAACACATCAAGCCCTTTGTGATTCTGCAGCACAACCCAATGAATCTGCTTCTTGCCCTTAACAGCTGCCAGTGCTGTGCTCTCAGATAAGATCTGGTGGGGCTGAGACCAGAGCCCAGTGGATTCTGTGTCTATGATCACCTGTTGGGACAAAAGGGCACTGATCACACCTCGGTGTGGCTGATCTCAAAGCCCATCCTGTTGTGTCCTGAATGGGGGCAACAGCTTGTCCGGGGCTCAGGCTGGCTGTGGCTTCTTCCCATCAGTGCCTGTCAGTGCTCATGCTTGGGCTTTGCCAGCCTTGTTGTGGTCACTGCCCTGTCCCTGAGGGCTGGTGGGACTGCAGAGGCTGGAGCCTTCCTTAGCTGGGAGAGGGGCATCTTTGAGCTCAGCCTGCTCATTAACAGGTGAGGGTCCTGATGCTGAAAGCCCCATCAGGATCGGTTATAGCTTGAGCTGCTCTGGTTTACAAATGGGAAGGCACTCTTTTGGCAAACTGCTGAAAGGTGGGCAAGATGTCCTCCTCTCCTGGGATTGCATCTCCCCGTGCTTTGTTTCCTGTCAAGAGAACTCTTCAAAGGACTGTACAAAATCAGTCTCTGTGCTGGCCACCTGTGCTGCAGAGCTGTCTGCCTGGTGGTTGTGGTTGTTGTTCTCCAGCTGACCAGCTCAAAGGGCTCAGAGCTCCAGGCACTGGGGCTACCTTTGTGTCTCCTGGAAGCTGGGATCTCTGCTTTAAAGTCAGCATCTTGCATTTTGTTTCCCTGGGAGAATGGTGAACCCCACTGAAAATCCCCTGATGAAAACTTGGCATCCGAAATATATTGGCAGCGGGTGAGTCCAGGTGCAGTTACTCCTGCACAACCATGGGCCAGGTGTTTTTCTGGTGGAATGTCTATCCAGCGTGAAGTCAGGCCAGCTGCAAAGATGTTCACACAGTAAGGATAGATTGTCCCATCTCTCAATGCTGCTCAGAATTTGTGAGTGGGCTCAGAAGGCATTGTCAGAGATCTCTCCTTGCTGCTAGAGGTCTTGCCTGCATCAAGGAACAGGACCTGGAAGGTGTCCTTGTCTCTCAAGTGTGGGACAGCTCTGTGTTAATTTCTTTAGCATTTTTTGTATGTCTCAAAATCATACTGGCACACTAATGAAAAAAGAAGAAACTTGCTTGCCTGAAAGAGCAACCTACGCCCTATCAAAGCTGTGAGATAACAGTTCCCAGGAACAAATTCTTTCCCTGGTTTGAAGAAGGAAACACTCTGTGGTCAGGATAGGAACCACACCATTTAGAAAGTGAAACCCAAGAGGAAAGACTAAACTCCCTTTAGAAGTTGAACCCCAGTGCTTCAGGAACAGGCCCAGTGCCCATGCACTTGAGAGGAAAATGCATCATCTGCCTCCTGGCAGAGCCCCTCCATGCATCCTGCAGGTGCAGGTCTTAGGCATTTACAGCACAGATCTCCTGTGTGGGCTGGCTTTCACTGCAAGATCTAAACAGCTTCTCCTTTCTCTGCTTCTGTTTTGTTTCTAGGAGTTTTGGAGATGTTTATAGAGCACTTGACACTGCCACAGGAGGAGAGGTAAATGTCAACAGCACCTGCAAACTCTGCTGCTCTTGAGGGCTTTTCCCTCTGGTGTGAGCTGTGGCTGGAGCTTTGGGCAGAGCAGTGCTGAAAAGGCACAAGAAGCACAGACTGGTGCCAGCCTGCAAAATACATTTGGGACTTTGTCCTCCTCAGCTGCCGGAAGGAAGGCACGGAGGGCAGCGGCTCCTTTCAGAGAAGGACGCTCGCTCACTCGCTCTCCATTGCTAAAACAAAGGTGGTGCCTTGAGCACCTCACTGCTCTTTGGGGCTACAGCTTCAGAGTCCTGAATTCTCATTTCTGGCTGCCAGCAAATCCCTCTGAAAGTTACTGGCAGTTCCTTAGCCACTTTCAGTGCTGCACTTGGGAACTGCATGGGGAGAGATCTGCAAGGCGTCCCTAAAAGCCCTAAGCCCCTGCCCATAGCCCAAGATGTATCCACAGAGTATTAAGGCATGGATTACTTCTTCTGAGTCCAAAAGAGCAGCAGAGATTGTGGTCAGAGGTTTGTGGGTGATAACTGAGACACCACTGTTACCAAGTGGACAAGGCAAAATGTCAGTGGCCCACATGTCCTGTAACTGGCTCCCAAGGGAGCAGAGAAATGGGCTGTTGGAATGTCAGTTCCTAATTACTGCAGTGCCTAATCACAAGGCAGTTTGGCACAGCTCAGCTGTGTCATTGCAAAATCACTCGCTCCGTGTGCCTTGTGGTCTCGTGCCACCAACCTCTCAAGTTACTGATTTTCAATGTCATTTTAGGTGGCCATAAAGAAAATTAATCTTCAAGGACGGAGGAGGAAGGAACTAACCTTTAATGAAATCATGATCATGAAGAGCTGTAGGAGTCCCAATGTTGTGAATTATTTAGACAGGTGAGAGGTCATGGTCTTTTCCCATGGATGTGTGTTTACATACAGCAAATATGAGAGGTTAAAAACCCACTTTGGTCAGTTGCAGAAAGTAGAGCTGTTAATTTTTATTTATTCATATTTCTCTACTCATCTCCAATGGATGAGAAGAGAGTGCATCTTATCTGCATGAGTCTTCCCTAGCACACGTAGCTTAATAATTATTCCAAAATTATTCAAAACGTGGATAAGCTGTATCTTCCTAACTCAATAGCCTCGAAGTTCACTGCCTCCACATTTATTTGGGATTGATTTTTTAAAGTTTCTTTGTGCTGATGAACCATCCTAAAGTGGATTTCCCTTGGATTGTTGCCCCTCTTTGCCATTGCTATGCATGCCAGGAAAACTAGGTGCTTTTTTCCAGAAACACCATGCCTGAAAGGTTTTTTATCTGGGCTGTTTCTAAACTGCACTTTTCATTTGCTGCCCATCTAAGACATCTCCTTTTTCACAGCTGTGCCTTTCTCCTTCAGACTGCACAGATTGCAAACAATGCACAGCCAAGAGGAAATATCTATTCCTTTGATTCTGTCCTTGTCACAAAGGCATCTGGAAATAAGAAACCTGGAAGCAAAAGCAGAGTAGCCATGCATGTTCATATCCACGCCCTTGTTTCCTTCTTTCAGCTACCTTCTGGGCGAGGAACTCCTACTGGTTATAGAGTACATGGATGGAGGCACTCTGAGCGATGTCATCAGTGAGACCCACCTGTGTGAAGATGAGATGGCAGCCATCAGTCGGGAGGTCAGCAATCCCCCATCTGTGTTTCAAGGGCTTGGGCAGGATTGTCTGGGAAACAGGGGCTCAGAACAGGAGAGGTTTCATGTGCCAAGCTTTGTTTCTGTGTTGCTGCTATTCTATGGGCAAGTAAAAGCATCTCAAGTGAAAGGCCTGCCAGTGCCCCCTGCCCTCACTGTACTCAGTGCCAGTACTCTTATCTCCTGCTGTTGAATTCTCACTCTGTCTCTTGTATTTGTATTTGCTGTTCTCCACCTTGCCTCTCTAAATATTTGCCTGGAGTCTGTCTTCACTGCATTCCTTGCCTGCAAAAAAGCAAAGGTGCTGGTGGCAGGATTAGAAAGAGAAACAAACAGCAAAGAAAAAAACTCACACAACTTTGCTTCAGGAAAGGACTGAGTTTTTTCTCTCAGTCCTCAGCTAAAAAGGATAGGAGTGCAGCCAAAATTTTCTTTTCTTTGCTTCTGAGCACATGCACTGCAGCAGGAGTCATCCTGGCTGCTTTGCAGGGGACAGCCTACAAGAGCAGGTGCTGTTGCTCTTTCAAAAGCTGATGTGCCTTTCCTTAGAAAGGTCCTGCTCTGCAAGTGTTGGAGCAGCAAGCTCTTCCTCTCAGTGGCCATTACTGTTCTGCCATTACTCCCCATTCCCCTGGAGAGGGAATCTTTTAGATTCTGTTTCCTTTCTTGTGTGATGAAATCACATCACTCATTTTTGCCCTCCTGTTTCTGTTTTCTCTCTCAGTGCCTGCAAGGACTGCATTTTCTTCATTCAAATGACGTGATCCATCGAGATGTGAAGAGTGACAACATCCTCCTCAAAACCGACGGCTCTGTCAAGCTGGGTCAGTATATTCTTGGTCAGGTGCAGCATTCCAGGGATGTGGGTGTGGGGCTGCTTGGAGTGACTGCAGGCTCCCCAAAAATGGTGCTGGTGGCAGTGCAGGGACCCCTGCTGTGAGCTGAAGGCACAGTTGCAACGTGCACAGAGGTAGGACAAGGAACAAGCAGTCAAGAGTGGCCCTGCTCTGTGTGTGTCCCTTCCAGAGGGAGGGAGTTACAAGTCCAAAGTTTCCAAAGAACAAAAGCCACTGCTGGAGGCAGTGTAAAAAAAATGGGGTTTTTTTTTAAAGTGGCCAATGCCAGGAGATTCAAGAAGCACATTTTCAAACTTCTACTGGGGAATTCATTTTGCTTGGTTTCCTAATTGCACAGAATTCAAATAAAAACAGTATTTTGCTTTCTCCTCAGCTGATTTTGGCCCTCTCTGCTCAGCTCACCCCTGAGCAGAGCAGACGGTGCGGAGCTCCATGGCGGGACTCTTTGGTGGATGGCGCCTGAAGTGGTGACAGGTCAACCATATGGCCCCAAAGTGGACATATGGTCTTTGGGAATTGTGGGCATTGAAATGAGAGAACAAGAACCTCCTTACTGGAATGAAAGTTTTGTCACGGTAAGGAGCAAATACTCACTGATCCCACTGTCTTTCTCACCTGTCCCATGTCCTGCATGCCATTGGACAAAATCCCATTGCCATCTGCTGGAACTACTTCCACCAAGGTCCCCTCCTAAAAATGTCCCTGCAACACATCAGCATCTGCTGTAGGCTTGATTGCCATCAGTGGGGAACTTTTTGAACCAAGCCTCTGTCTCAAGGAATTTTTTCAAACAAACCCCAAACAAACAAAATCTATTCTCAGGCAACACTTTCCTTTGGGTTAAAGGTTCCAGTTCTTTTTGTCTGTGTAGATGGCCTTCCTCCATACTGGAAAAAAACCTCATCTTAGAACTGCTGTTATCTTTCCAGAAATGAAGGAGGGAAACCCAAACCCAAGAAAGTTTCTAAAACTGTGGTCTTTAGAGAGGAACCTAACCCCTGTGCAGTTTCTTCTCACTGGGAAAACATGCTTGAAACCTGGGCATGAGGGTGTAAAGGCCACAGAGTCTCTTCTGCTTCTTGTGCAGTGCTGCTGAAACACTCAGTGACCCTGTTTCTCTCCCTAGCCCAAGGCACATTCTCCACGTCACCAAGCCAGAGCCTGGTGATGTGGAGAGCCTGCCAAAACCTCCAAGGGCAGTGTGTGATTTGTTTTCCTGGCACTTTCTGGGGATGGGCCTACCATTAATGCATTGACTTGAGTAGCCAAATGAGCAGAGGGTGACCATAGGGATGGCACCTCTCCTTCTTGTGACCATGACAATTTTTCTTTTGCTGCACAATGGGAAGCTGAAATTTTCAGACTGCTGAGAGACAAAACTGCAGGTGACTCCTGTGTGCCCAAGCAGGCATTTTCATCCCAATACATTTGTTCAGGCATCTTAATGTGTCTGTGTTGGAAGATGAGATTGTAAATGTTGGTTTCCTTACCTGGAGATTAACTGATGGATTTCTTTCTTTTCTTTCAATTGTTTTCAAGAACAGCACAAAAAGCTTGATAAGTTCTGTTCTATGACATGTGTGCTTAAAGGACCAACAAGCACTGCAGAGATGCCTTTCACGTACTAATCCTTGAAATTAGTTAATATAGCAAAGTCCCTTTTCCAAAAAGCCTCTCAAGCTGGTGTGAATCCTCAGGGAAGGAAATGTGCTTTTGCTGATGTAGTTCCCACTAACTAGGTCAGTCAATGAAATCTGCTGCCAAGGCAAGATCTGTGGGATGGTGCAAAAGCTGTGGCTGCATCAGAGTTTGGGTTTTTGGTTGGTAAAGGAAAATCATCTCTGGGTCTCTGCCAGGGCAGAAACTGCCACTGAAGAACAGAGGTTAAACAAAGGGATCTGGGAGAGCCTTAGAGATGTGAAAGCAGGAGGTGGAGCCTGGTGTCTCCTTTTTCTGCAGGCTGCACACCTGATAGCCACAGTAGGGACCCCACAGCTGCAGAATCCCAACCGATTCTCGCCTTGCCTGCGTGACTTCCTGAGCTGCTGCCTGCAGAGAGACGAGGAGCAGCGCTGGTCTGCCAAGGAGCTCCTGCAGGTAAAATGTGAAGGGGCTGCAGGTGAAACAGGGTCTGAGGGATGGGCTCCTCCTCCACTCAAGTCCAAGGCATCAGATGAGCCCCCTTCCTCCTCACCTCCACTCTTGCTGCTCTTCAAATGAAAATGGTGAGGAATCCTAGACTGGGCTGGGCTGGCAGGGCTCTGTAAGGGTCCTCTGGTGCAAGTGTCCTGCAATGAGCAGGGACATCTTTCAAGAGATCAGGTTGCTCAGAGCTCTTTCCCACCTGACCTGGAATGGTTGCCCCAGGGATGGGGCACCTACAAGCTCTTGGGGCAACCTGTGCCAGGGTTGCACCATGCTCCAAGTAAACAAGTTCTTCCTTAGACCTACTCTGATTAGATCCCCTTTGTGTTTAAAAATATTTGTCCCATATCCTATTGTAACTGGCCCTGTTAAAAAAGATGTCCCCACTTTCTTCAAAGCCACTCTGAAGTCTTGGAAAGTGGCAATCAAGTCTCCCTGGGGCCTGTTCTTCACAAAACTGAATAACTCCACCTCTCTCTCTGCATTTCCTGAGAGAGGAGAGGTGCTCTGTCCTCTGACTGTTTCTGTCACCCTCTTTTGTAATTTGGTGGGGTGTTCAGTTTTATCTGATGGCAAAAGAATTGAAGTAGAGCAATGCAGGGTACAGAGACATGAAATGGAGGTGGAGGAACCCAAGGAAGCCAGTCCCAGCTGAGCAGTCAGAGATTTGGCTGTGGGCAGGAGGGGCTGTGGGGGGCTCACTGTGAGCCTCTGAGGGGCCCTGGCTTGTGCCCCCCAGCCCACCCTTAGAGGTTTCTGCCACGCAAACAGGGACAGCTGGGAGGGACTTGTCCCAGCCCCATCTGCTGCCTGGCACCCTCAAGCAGATGGGAACTGTGCCAGGGTTACTGCCAGCTTGTGTGGCAGAGAGGGAACTGCAGGGCCCAGTGCCACTGGGCTGGCCCTGCTGGGAAGGAAGGGCCATCCAGCACAGGAGGGGCAGGGCATGGAAAGGTAGACACTGCTCTGTCTCCCTGTGGGAATCAGCACAGTGCCTGTCTTTCAAAGACAGGGACCAATGGGAGTCTTTGGAGTTCCTGAAAAGAAGAAACTCCAGGGACAGAAAGCACCATTTCTAGAGCACTGGCAGGGCAAAATCTCAGCAAGATGAAGACACCTGGATAAACCTGGGATTCTGGGCCAGGTTTGCCTGTGATGGCAAAGTCCTGCACATAAAGATGGAGGTGTAGATGGTCCC
Organism: Emberiza elegans; assembly: GCA_024865655.1. NCBI lineage: Eukaryota > Metazoa > Chordata > Aves > Passeriformes > Fringillidae > Emberiza > Emberiza elegans. The sequence continues at coordinate 17,751 of JALJVW010001318.1, forward strand.
ATTGGTCCTCTTCCTGCATCCTTCTAGGAGCCAGAGGAATCCTGTGAAGCACTGAGCTTGAAAGTCATGGTTCATTGTTTTTTGTTGATTTTTTTTTTTTCCCTTTGAGCAGCATCCATTTGTAACATTTGCTGAGCCTGCGTCCAGCCTGGTGCCGCTGATTGTTTCAGTGAAGAAGAGGAAGGAGACAAGAATGTGACAATCACATCAAAACCATTTATTCCTCAACCAGTTTTAGGATTGTAGGTAGGATTAGGATTAGGAGTTAGGATTAGGATTAGGATTAGGATTAGGAGGATTAGGATTAGGATTAGGATTAGGATTAGGATTAGGATTAGGATTAGGATTAGGATTAGGATTAGGGATTAGGATTAGGAAGGATTAGGGTTAAGGGGTTAGGGTTAGTAGGATTGTCTAATAGGACTGCAGAGTAGGATTGGAAATAAATAAAGTTTCTGAAACCACAACTCACCTTGAAGATTCCCTTCCTTCTCACTCTGTGAATAAGCTCAAGAATTCCTTCTGAATTGTCTGTTGTTTCTTAAAAGTGGAAAGTGGCATAGTGTCTTTGGCATGGTGTGAAAGTGGGGAAGGATCTTCTTCATTCATCCTCTCCAGACCACACTGCCTTTGCAATATGGCCCACTGGTCTGTTTTTGGCCAGCTTTGGTACTTCTATTTGAGGCAGAAAGGAAAATGGCATTTGAAGGCAAAAACCAAAAGAAGAATGGGGCAGCCCAAACATCTTGTGCAGATGCAGGCATTGAGCTGTGACTGGAGAGCATTGGGGCTCCTGCCACTTGGATTTGGATCCCTAAATGCAATGTCTTTGGCTGGAGGAGAGCCTTGCTCAAGTGAGAAAGCAGAAGGATCAGAGAGGGGGCTCGGGAAGGTCTCCTGTGGTGCAGAGCTGTCAGCGCCTGTGAGGTGAGAGCGGGCCCGGCCTTGGCCGGGCTGGAGCCCCAGCAGAGCCCCGGCAGAGGCCGGAGCAGCCTGAGCCCCGGCAGAGGCAGGCTGGAAGGAGGCCCTTGGAGCTGCAAGAGGCAGCAGCCGGGCCCTGGGTGCCTGTTCCTGGGAGCGGGCGAATCCTCCGCTCTCAGAGCCCAGGTGGCAGCTGGCTGCTCCCGAGGGGAAGCGCAGCCGTGCTGGGCACAGCCCAGCCTGGAGGCATTGGCCGTCTGCAGTGTGCCCAGGAGCAGAGAAAGGCCAAGGGCAGCCGAGGGCCGCTGGGCTGGCTGAGGATTCCTCCTCTTCTGCCGGCTGCCCTGCAACTCCTGGCAAAGGTCAGCAGTGTGTGCAGCACTCTGGGCACCGGGGCAGGGAGCCGGGCTGCTCGGCAGGCTGGAGCACAGGGCAGCCTCCTCCAGGCCCGGCACTTCTGCCAGGGGAAGCCAGGCCAGCGTGAGGCAGGGACAGCTTGGCAGGGCACATCTGCAGGAGCCAGCGCCTCACGCAGCTCTGGGAGGAAGCGCCTGCAATCCTGCAGTTCTGCACTGAGCCAGAGCCAAGGTGTGAGCTGCAGAGTGTTTGGCAGAAATATTCAGGCCCACCAGGCCAGCCTGCTTTGTGCTCTCTGGCACACAGCAAGCGCTGTGCAATGCAGCTCTGAGCTGCTGGGAGAGAGGGAGTTGGGGATGTGCCTGAGGGTTTTGCTTGAGTAGTGAACTGATTTGGAAGGGAGGAGAATAATTTCAGAAGGCAATCTGTGTTTTCTTTATTCCTTTCTGAAAGACAGATACAATGTGGCTTCATTACACAAAAGCACTTTTTTTTTTTTTTTTTCCCCTGCATTTTAGTATGACAACTCAGGCAAGCTGTTCAAAACAGCAACTGAAGCAATTCCCTCCCAGTGAGCAAAAAAAAGCCCCCCCCCCCCCCCCCCCATCTTTCTATTGTAGATCTTGACATTTTGGGCTGGTCCTGAAAAGGACGAAGCAGCCTTTAAGGTCTGAAGCACCTTCTTGTCTTGCCAGCACGGACATAGATGCTTGAGCAGTTCTGGAATCAGGCTATGAGCTTGTTTGCTTTTGGCTCCTCGTGTTGTTGCAGCCCCCCTCTGTGCAAATAACCCTGTGAGCTGACTGAGCCTTGCTCTCTCTGTCCATCCCAGTGTCTCTGGCAGAGGCAGCAGATGGAAGTCTCTTCTGCTGGAAAGGGAACCTATTTGCAATGGTGTAGTGATCCCAAATTCCATACAGTACTGCACCAAAGGATTAGGCCGTTCACTCTTCAAAAGCTTCTTACTGATCCTGCCTAAGGTGGTTCTACTTGTGGGAACTCAGCACATCCCTCCGCATGTCCAGAGCTACGAGAGAGAACCCTTGGGGTCTCAGAGGTCCTGGAATGTTGCCAAAAGTTCTTGGTGGCTTGATTTTGACCCTTTTAGGGATCTGCCACCTGTGTATGAGGACATGAGAGGCCACACAAGTTTGAATGGTGTGAGAATGGAGTGTTCCCAGGGTGAAAATATAGATTTTAGGATTTTGGGACAGGGGGTTTTGGAGATAAGATGGAGGGATCAGGTCCTGCCTCATGGTCCTTTCTTTCTTCTTCTTCTTGTCATCCATCTTCTCTGTGATGTTGACACTCGGGGATTGGTTCATAATGAAAGTACACTGTCTAACATGGGTGAAGGGCATTGGAATGCAATTGTAAATATGATATCGTAGTTTTGTAGTAAAAGACGCTGCCGCCTCGGGGGCGGTGGAGAGTGCCTCAAACTGTCTTCCTGAACTGACCTCGTCAGGGCAGGAGAAAGAATTTTACAGATTAGATAAAATAAACAACCTTGAGACCCGTGAAATGAAGAGCCCTGACTCCTCTTTTTCAGCGCCAGGCTGGAAAAAGAAACTGTCAAACCTTTCTCGGGGTCACTCAGATAAGCAAATAATCCCAACACTACTGAGTATCAGCCAGGGCTCACACCTCTATTGCAGGGCTGTTCTTCTTCTCAGTAATCATCGCTCAGCTGTCTCTCACTGACATATTGCTGACTGAAGACCTGTCTCTTCCATATCCCCTATAAAAAGACCTTACTTTAGATTCTCAAATTTAACATGCATGCGTGTGTGAAAAAAAAAAAAGACAAACCTTTAGGAAAATCAAGACATTAAAGCAGATTTCATTTATCAAACCCACAGCAGCTGCATTAAAATGTGGGTCTATGAGCCTTTCTTCAAAATTTTCTTAATAATAGCTCTAGAGTAATTTTTGAGAGATAAGTATGCTGCCCTTAACAAGTCCAGATTACTTGGCAAGGGGTAATTAGTCATCCATTAAGCATTCCAGCAGTTGCGTAGCATTTTATTCTGATAACTGATCCCTGGATATTGCAACCAGCTTCTGATTTGTGTCTGCCCATTTCTTTTCCATGTTCTGAGCCAAGAGCAATAGTATCCTTGTGAGTGCATCTGAACACATGGGACAGTGACACCTCATCCTATTGCCTATATTCATTCTCCCACGGAAGATTCCTTGCTCTTTTTTCTCTGCCACCAATGGGGATCTGCAGTCCCCGCCGGGCACTGCTCCTTGTGGGCTGTCAAGGCAGAGGCGATGCTCTGGTGCACCTGGCGCAGGTGAGCCTCGGGCCCGGGCGGGGACCGATGCTCCGAGCTGCCGCGGATACGGCGGCGAAGCCGAGCGGTGCCGTGGCCTCGCTGGGAAGCCGAGCGGCGCCCGTGGCGCTGCCTCCCCGGGCAGGGCTGTGCTCTCAGCGCCGCCGGGGCTGCCGAGCAGCGCTTTCCCCGCGCCTCTGCCTCCGGAGCCGCCCCCAGCAGCCCTTCTCCCGAACCGCACTGACCCGCGCCCATTCTCGGCCCGGCTGCAGGACTCCTGGCCGGCCATCTCCCTCCTTTCCAAGGCTCAGCCCGTTCCCAGTGTGATAAATAGGTATGATTCGTGCTGATAAAATTGAAAGAGTAATCAATATTGGTACTGTAATTAATATTTGGGAATAGATGAAATGGTTAAAAGCTGTAATGTTAAAAGAAGAGAGGGAGAGGAGGGACTCCACCCCCCCCCCCAGTAGATGTTCACAAGGACAGGGCCTACCATATAATAATTAATATTTGAGAATAATAAAAATAGTTAAAAGTTGTAATACCAAAAGAAGAGAGGGAGAGGAGGGACTCCACCCCCCTTGGCAGATGTTCACAAGGACAGGAGGAAGAAGTTGAAGATATAGATGCTAAAAAAGAATAAGAACCTGGTTGGGTCCCAGAAAAATGCTAATTATAAGGGATTTATTGCTTCGATACGTAGATGCAGCAATATGTGCTCTTGGCTTACATTGTACTAGCTTTGTGCACATGTGTAACCCAAAGGTGAATTCAAGGACATCAAGGAAGAGGAGAGGCCTTCATCAGTGACGACCCCAAAGACTTGTGCGACCACCGAACTGAGTGGTGGCGCATGTGCAGTAAAGGCGTTAATGAGGGCGGAGATAGGTAGATGACAAACCGGAACTGGGAGAATATGGTATTAACACATGGCATATAAGGGGGGAATCTTCACTTGGCAAGCTCGTACGCTATGTGGCAAGGGTTCAAGAGCCCTGCACTCCGTACCCCGCGGTAATTTTTTTGCTTATGCGCTATTATTAGTACCAAATCATCCCTTATTTATATATTTTCTAAATTATTCATTTAAAATTGCTGCTATCTCAAATATTGTTTGGTTGGTTTTTTTTATGAGGGGTTAACTGGGCAAACATAACAATTTCGGTGCTGAAACCCAGGACTCTCTCAACTCCAGGGAGGTGGATATCTTCTGGGAAGGAGCTCCCCACCAGACTTTTAAGTGGTCCCAAGGTTACACCACTCTCCCTTGGGAAAAGAGAGTCTTTATTGCAATAACACATAAGCAAATTAGTTATTGAAATCATGCAGAAGAAGCTCCCGTCAGTGCCGGCTTACAGGAAGGAGAGAGTACCCATATAAAACTGTTTTGTGCACAAAGACCCTCATGAGAAAAGGAGGCTGTGAGTACCACGGGGTTTTGGGTCTGGGGGGCGGCTGTATGCATGTGTGAGTGCGTGTGGAGTGTCTGAGACGGGGGCTGGGCGTGTGGGACCTCCCAGTACCGTGTTATCTCACCCTCCGAGAGGAGGCCCGCCGGGAAAGGAGGGAAGTGAAAGGAAAGTGAGTAAGTGGGGACCCCGGGAGGTTTAACCCAGGGGGGAGGAGGGGGTCCCTGGTCCAGGCACCTCTGGGAAGGTCCTTGGGCAGGGGTTAGTAGGGAGACTGAGGAGAGTGATTGAATAGGTTCAATTTCCTTGGAGGGGCTGGTAGCAGGCATTTTAGTATGTGATTAGATGGTGAGAGGACAGGGTTAATAGATTGAGAAAGAGGCAGAGATAGGAGTGGAACAAATAGATTGCAGAAGGAGAAATAGGAGTGGAACAAGTAGATTGAAAAGGCAGGGTGACAGAGTAGTAAGTGAGAAAGTTGAACCACGGGGTGAGTGTGGAAAACTAAGATTTTCCTGGTACCGGGGATCTCTTAGTTTGTTGCCGCCAGAAATGGGTCAGGGGGAAAGTAGGTTCTTTGACCCAGGGGCTGCGGATTGTGTGAAAAATCCGCAGGAGTTTAGAGTATCTGGGAACCATGAGGGGGGTTCTCAGGGAGGGAGCATTCCTCAGGACAGCCCACTGGGGATGATGATACGGTTTTGGGATGAATGGGAATCCCGAAAGAGAAAAAGTAAACAGAAGATGATTAAGTACTGCATGTTTGAATGGACAAAAGAAATGATCCAGAAAGATAATTTATATTGGCCTAAGTTCGGATCATTTGAGGATTGGATTTGCCAGGCTCTAAATATATATGTGAATTCAAAAGACCCTGTTAATCAGGAGGAGAGTGAGTATGCTGCCTTATGGAGTCCTGAGGGGAGAAGTAGGTCTGTTGTTCAGAGGTAGGACAGGAAACATAATATAGGAAAAGCTTTGAGTGAGCATCAGAAAAAAGATGAGTCCCCGGCAGAATGGTTAGAAAGATTAAAAAGAGACTTGCAGTTGTATTCAGGTATAGATACTGATACTGCAGTAGGGCAGGTTCTGTTAAAAACTCAGTTTGTGACCAGATCTTGGGATGACATCAGGAAAAAGCTGGAAAAATTAGAAGATTGGCAGGACAGGGGACTTCAAGAGTTACTGAGAGAAGCACAAAGGGTGTATGTCCGAAGAAATGAGAAAAAGCTGAAAGCAGATGCCAGAATTTTAGTGGCAGCAGTTAAAGAAATGCAGGCAGCTTTGAATAAAGAAAAATCTGCAGGGAAAAACAAACAGCCGATGTCAGGATCTATTTTTAAGAACACAGGACCTGTGCATTTGTCCTGTCACAAAAAAGAGCACTTAAAAAATTCTTGTCCTAATTTAAAGGGTGCAGGACCTACCTATTTTTATTGTCATAAAAAGGGGCACCTGCAGAAAAATTGCAGAAAGAAGCAGCAAGATGAGAAAACTTCTCAAGAGAATCAGAGAGGTCAGGAGTTCTGTTCAATATTGGGACTGAAACGTCACCAGAGAAGGCTTTGATAAAGCTAAAAATAGGTCCTAATAGTGAAGAAGTTATCTTTTTAGTAAATACAGGAGTTTCTTTGGGTCCACAGTGACAAAATTACCCCAGGGATGTGAGATAAGTTGTGAGAGAGTTCCAGTAGTCACAATTACAGGAGAGGCTTTTCCCATTCCGGTAATAAAAGGGTGCAAATTGAAACAGATGACAAATTTGAGTAAATGATTTATTGTTGATACCAGAGGCTAAGAATAATTTGTTAGGCAGAGATCTAATAATAGCTTTTAAATTTACAGATAAAAAAACTCTGTGAAGGAAAACTTGAAAATTTATTCTTTAACTGAAAAAGATAATCTGAAATTAATGAGGGGAGGTTGGCATTGGGTGAAGTGGGGAAAAGCTTGGGGTAAAGGAGTCTAGTCCCCTTAGTCCCTCCTGGGAAAGGGTCAGCACAAGCCTGTGAATTTTATGAATCTTACTCTGTGCATTACTAATAATACTAAATTCAGAAGGGACTATTTAACGGACTCCAATATGTTTCTAGTGTAGTACATACTTTTAGAAAATTTAGAACAACATTTAAACACTCAAGTGAGGAGCACATTTAAGGAGGCTATGAGGCCTGATGGCAGGATTATGATGCCAAAATTAGTGGAATGTGATCTAGATAACTTGTATAGACAGACACACACTGGAGAACAAGAGCCATTTGTGACACTAAGAATTAAAGACTGGAGAATAAAGCCAATAGAAAAGGTCCAGGTTGATTTTATAGAATTGAAAATATTTGTTTGTTATAGTAGATCAATTAAGAGATTAGGCATCCTGGAGTATGCTGACCGCAATTCCTTTTGAGCTCAGAGGCAGAAGAACGCCTGTCATCACTGCCTGTGATTCTGCTCTGCCTGCAGGACCTGGGGACACTCAG
>JALJVW010001320.1:0-12209 GCA_024865655.1 Emberiza elegans
CTTTGAATTTACACCAAGACTCGCCACTGCATCAGGAGGCTCTATAACCTGTTGGCTCTAGCAGACCAATTCCAGTGCTGAAGGTGTAGATGACTCTCATTCTTTTGAACACCAGGTGCCTGAATCCCACCTTACTCACAGTGCAACAGCAAAGCTAGGAACCCATAGAACATTTTCTACATAAAAGAGATGTCAGTCCTAAAGTTCTAGGCAGGGAATGACAGCATCACTCTCATGGTTAAAATTCAAGCTAGTTCTTAAAAGATGCACATTTTGGTAGTTATGATCAAATCTAAGTAGTACTGGAATTAACATAACAGGCCTCAGAAATTAAAAGACACTGAGACGAGGAAAACATGCAGCGTAAAATCTGCCTTGTAACAATATTTAATCAAAATCAAGATGTTCATGTCAATTTTCACCAGTGCAGATTTAACCCTCTGTTAACATTGAGATGCTACAGCTTAAGCAGTGCAAAGTAGGAGCCTGCCTTTCCCACTTTGAAAGAGATAATCTCTATCCAGGTTGTACCATCATATGAATGGACCTGTGTAAACATTGACGCATCATTAATTGTAGGTGATGATTTTAGCCTTCTAATAGTCTTCTATAAAGCCAAGCAAAATAATGTCAGTCAGTGAAGTGAAACCTTTCTTTCATTTTCAAACCAAAGCCATTGTTTGTAAAACAAAATTTGCGTGCATCACAGCAGTGGAGAGAAGTGCTTTTGAAAGGGTGAATTTTATCTGCTTGGAAAATATTTTTCCATGGAAAGCATTTTCTAGGTGATTTACAGTGCTTTTTCTTCAAAGCAGAACAAAATAAAAATGCTGAAGAGCTCATTATATTTCCAAAGTAGACTTTTGAAGATGGGAGAAGTAAGGGAAGAAATCAAATTTGATTCTCTAAAAAAATTACAGGGAGACGTTAAAAAAATGTCCAGCAAAAGTCTCAGTAGCAATAACAAACTACACTCTCATCTCCAGCATAAGATTTGAGAGCAGGAGGAAGAAGGGTAATTTTATGCCCAGCTACCTAGAAGGCTGTCATGGTCTAAAATACTCAGATCTCAACGAAGTACTCAGCTCTTAGTCACTCCTCATCACAAAACATCTGTTATTCATGATTCTGCCTCATGATTTAGAAGCCAAATGGCTAGTAGGAGATTTAAGTACAGCCACTTGGATCTGGCTGACTGAATTTGAAAATTACTTCTGAAATTATACGTGTTTCTTCTGAGACCATCCTTGTTAGAACTCACGCCTATAGACAGTCATCTGTTCTTCAGAAAATCTGAGTGATGTCTAAAGAGTTTTGCAGAAGGTGGAAAACCCTTTTCCCTTAAGGTTTTAATCGAAAAGAGTAGTAGAATTCTTGTTCCTAAAAAACCAAATTTTGAGTATTTGAAAATGCACAATGTAAAGGATGGCCAGCACCGTGGATGCTCCAGCAGGCTCTGATTGCTCTCAACCACCCTCTTCTTACAACCTCCTTCCCAATATCTCCTTCTCCCCATCTCTTTCTCCCTCCAGGGCTGCCCTGGCCACAGGAGCACACCGGATTGTTGACTTTATGCTTCTCTGCAAGTGGTCAAGAACTTTCTCTGGAGTTTGGCAGGGAGGGAGGTGGCACTGGCAGCATAATCCCAACACAGCCATGCTAAGCTCATCCCCGAATCATGGCCCCACACTTACCACCTCACTGCCACTTTGAGTATTCCCTGCAGCCCCAGGAAATTCCTCTGACTGCACGGAGCTCCCTTCAGCAGCACTCCTTCAGAGGCATGCTTGTGACTCTGCCAGCACCTTGGAGAAGAGGAGGAAGGAAACTCTTAGACCACTGCATCAACTAACTCTCAGGAAAAGAGTTAATTGGTGACTTGTTGCACCCCTAAATTAGCAGCCTATGAGAAGCTTCACCGGGAGCATCCAGCACTGTACTCCTGCTCCCCTCGCGCGTCCTTTGTACTTTTGTAAAAAGTAAGACTTTAGAGAGAGGGTTTTCCAGAGGAATATTACACCGAAGGACAGTTGCAGGGTGGTCAGACTGTCCAGAGACAGCTGGTACATACATTCTGACAAGAGCATTGTATAAAATAACCCTTAATAATTTCCAACTAACACTGTTCAGTAGGGTGGATGTGCACGTATGTTCTTCTCCAGCAAAACCTGCTCTGCACAAGTGACAAGGTTGCAGGGGACATTGACAGGCTGGAGAGGTGGGTCTGTGTGGGCATCAAGAATTTCAACAAGGCCAAGTACAAGTTTCTACACCTTGTAGAAGGTCAGGGCAATCCTAGACATGTCCACAGGTTGGGTGGAGAAGTGATTGGGAGCACTGAGGAGAAGGACTTGGGGTGTTGGTTGATGAAAAACTCAACGTGAACCAGCAGTGAGCGCTCACAGCCCAAAATGCCAAACAAATCTTGGGCTGCATCCAAGCCCCATGGCCAGCAGGTCAAAGGAGGAGATTCTACTCCTCTGCTCTGCTGGGAGAAGCTACATGCTGTGCTGTATCCAGGGCTGGGGTCCCCAAAATTTGAAGGGCATGAAACTGCAGGAGCAAGTCCAAAGCAAGGCATGAAGTCAATAAGGAACAACTTCCAGGGTGAAAGTTTGGACTATTCAGCCTGGAGAGGAGAAGGTTTTGTAGAGACCTCAAAGAAGGTCCCAGTATCTGAAGGGACCTACAGGGAAGCTGGAGATGAATCCAGGAACTGTAGCAATAGGACAGGGAGCAATGGCTTCAGATGGAAAGAGGGGAAATTTAGGTTAGATATTAGGAAGAAATTCTTTGTTGTGCGTGTGGTGAGCTGCTGGAACAGGCTGTCCAGAGAAGCTGTGGCTGCCCCATCCCTGGAAGTGTTCAAGGCCAGTTTGCATGGGTGTCTAAGTAACCTAGTAGGAAGTGTCCTGCCCATTTCAGGGCTTTGGGACTAGATGATCTTTGAGGTCCCTTCCAACCCAAAGGATTCCATGATTTTATGATTCTGTTGTCTGACTGTAGATTTTTACTCCATGGTCTCTCATCACAAGAGAGATGGAAAGCAAGACTATTTTCCTATGTGCAAAATATACTGTCCCTGCTATTTATCTCCACTCTGCAAGAGGAAATACCAGGCAATGAGTTTTTTTTTTTAGTGAGGAGAGATTTAAATCCATAGAAATGGCAGGAGTGTGCCCAGTTATTTGGACCAAAAGGCAAGCTGCATGCTCAGGTGATGTAAATCACCATAGTTCTGTTCAGGTTAAACATTCACTGCTCAGATCCACCAATCTGATCCAGACAAGGGATAAGTTTCAGAACTGGTTATTATTCATTTGAAGTAAATTACTGGTTATCGATTCATGTGTATCTAACAGAAGACCGCATAATTTATTTTAATCTCATCGGCTTAATAAATCTTAATCTCTCTGTATATGGATTTCTTTGTTGCAATGCTTTTTCTTTTCTGCTGAAGCTGTAAAGTAATAGGAACAAGGATGTTTTTATAGCCTGGATATGCATATACCTACACGTATTTTTTGGCATTTTACGTATTTTTAAATCAAAAACTCTGATGTGAAAAATAAAAATATATTAGAATATATTAAAAGAGGTTCTGTCTTCCAGATGCAAGCTCAGGGTAAAGAACCTCTTCTGAGTACTGAGTTTATCCCAACCATGCATAACATCACTATTGTAGGACTTGGGAATACAGAGAAAATCAAATAGGTCCTCAAATGCTGTTCTTTTTGGCATTCATCCTGAAACTCCAAAATACATTTTCCTCAAAACAATTGATCAAAATGGGAAAATATGAAATCAAAGGGAATAGTCTCCTGAGATTACAATATGATTTAATAATGCTCTTATTGTATCAGCTGTCTGAGATGGCCTGATTTTATACCAGCACTTCTTAAGACTGCTTTAACTAAGCAAACACCAGAGAAGATTCATTTAGAGGATAGAAGAAAATTACTCATTAAAAAACATACGGGGAAGCGTTACTTATGAACTCTCCTAAAGTCAACAGTGATTATGAGCATCTTACGTCAATTAGGAATGCAACATCATGCTGCCAATCTGAAACTTTAGTATCTAAAAGTGCATTTAGAAACAGCTTGACAGCATCTCTGTGTCAAACAACTTGATATATCAGTATGCCTTCTGGTTAGGAGCCAAAACTCATAGGTTGGAAGAATAATTCAATTTCATTGTCTAAGAACTGATGCTACTTAGTCATCTTCCCATGATTAGGTGAAAGAGAAATCCCAGCAGAATACAGCAGCTACAGTGGGTAGTAATGAATAGAAATTTAAACTCAGTGAAGTGTTTAGCAGTTAAACTGCAGTACAACCGTGGAGGAGAAGAACTTTCTGGAGTAAAGGAACTAGTACATAAGGAGATAAAAACCTTTGGGTTGCTTCCATTTGTTTCAGGTTTTGGGGTTTTGGGGGTGTTTTTGCTATTGTTGGAGTTTATTTTGTTTGGGTTTATGTTTTCATTTTTTTTTTCTTTTTTTTTTTTTTTTTTTTGTCTGTCGTTGTTGTTTTGTTTTGTTTGACTTACTTTCACTCACACGTTATTAAGGAAAGAGCAGGCTATTTGAATTAATATTCAGAAAATCTGGGACGGTGAATACTTTTAACAGAAGCACAAAATCCTGCACAACTGATCAGCACAAGCTGTTGAAGAAGACCAGAGCTCAGTGTGATAAAAAAAATGCGCAGCAATGAGATCAGGATATTCTCTGTTCACTTCCTGTGCTATAATGAGTACAGGGTATCTCTCTCAGTTAGACAGAATAATTTTTGCTTCTATAAATAATAGTGTTTTCAGAATGGCTTTTTCACCTTTTTTCATGAAGGATATTTGTCTTTCTGGACAGGAAAGAGATATGAAACTCATTCAACACCAAATTTCCTATAAATATTATGTTAAGATTAGATATTGGGGGGAAAAAAAATGTCTTTTCTGAAAGGGTTGTTTGGCGCTGGAACCGTCCTCCTGGGAAACAGTGGAATCCTTATCCCTGGAAGCGTTCAGAAAGAGTGCTGATAGGGGACATGCTTTAGCAGTGAACTTGGTGTCAGTAAATTAATAGTTGGGCTTGATCTTAGTGGCCTTTTCCAACGTTATGGATTCTGTGATTCGAAAGAATGAGAAATAGGAAAATTTGCAGAGAGCTTCACAAATGTTGCAAGACAGTCATGGCCATGCCCAAGACAAAAACATAGGGAAAGGTTCTAACAGGCTCCAACTAGAAGATGTGCCTGCTAACCAGTTTTTTTAGTCCTCCTGAAAAAACAACAAGGGCTACCAATTATATTTACAGAAAAACATTTTCTTGCAATGCATATAACCATAATCATTGCAGAGACACAGAAGCCACATCAAGATTATTAGTCATTAAATGGATTAAGAGAGATGTGTGTACAGTGAATAAAGTTAAGTGTATGGAAAATGAAATACAATGTTAAACAGAACACTAATGCTGATTAGACTAAACTGTGTATAATGAAGAATGAAGAAAACACATGCTGAAAAGAAACATTAAGAACCTACAGAAATTCTAAAAAGGTAAAAAGAGTTGAGAAAGACTATTTGTATAACTAAAGTGTGTCTGCACAATATGATGTGAAAAGGATTTACTGTTCCTTTTGTTGACATTGCTTAGGAAACTGGAACAAGGTTAGTGTGTTAGGGACAGATCTAGAAAATGCTGCCGGCTGAAACTTGTGTGTTTCTACATGAATGTTTCTACGGTTCTTTTAAAGATGTGCATGGAAGCCACATCTGTGCCCGACGGAAAGATCTGCCCAGCATGCACTTCCCCTCTGCAGTTCCTACCTGAGTGTCAGGCAGCAATGCTGAAAGGAAATGGACTTCCCAAGACTTCAAGAAGTTGAGGAGCAGAGCAAGGCGACATCTGCATTAATGCAGCTTCTGCATTTCATCACTGACTAAGTGACGTTTCTCCAGTGAGTGTGTGCTCTTGATGAGGCCATACAGAGGAAACCATCATCTTTCTGACCACATTTTCATAATTGCCTTTAATTAAGAATTTTTCCTTTCTGTGATACCTGCCATTCTGTGGGCAGAAGTTAGATAATGTTTTGTTCCCTCTTAGATTGAAACAAGAAGACAGATGAGGTCAACAGCAATATCGTTTAATGTCAATTATTCAATATTTGCCATCTTGAATGTGCTAGATTACCAAGTGGTATTTCATGCCTGTAAGTGACTGTTTGTTTCAGTGACTACCAGGACCCCACCTAGGACATTGTTTCAAAGCTTTTTATCAATGGAAAGCTAAAAATCATGAAATTAAAATGGGTTGTTTTGACAAGTTTCTCAAACATAATGCCAATATATGCTTAATCATGAGCCTTTTATGTTTTCAGACATCTAAGATATTAAAGTTAGCTCTTTCAGTAGTTGTGAAAATTATTTTATAACTGGTTTTGGGATCATATTGTCTTTCAGAGGTACATTTGTACTCACTTACTTATCTCATCTGCCCTTTATTTTTAAAATGCATTTTATAGTTGTGAGAATTGAAGCTTCAAAAGAAAATCTTTCCTCTACATAACAACAGATGAAAAGACCATTTATTTCCACTTATTGTTTATTCAGAAACAATCCAAATATTGATAATAGCTGAGATATGATGACAAATGAGATGAGAGAAAAATCACTCCCAGCTGACAGTTTTGAACTTTGCTAATTTTCAGCAGAGTTTCTAGTATTGCTAATTAACACAATGGGATGGGTAAAGAGCACTCAAAAGTTACTTGTTTTCCATGGTGATGGCTGTAATATTCCCAATTCCTAGAATGACTAAAAACCTGGGTGAAAGAGCAGTTGTAAGTGCATAAAAGAGGAAGAAAGCAGAAGTAAGGATCCTGAATTCAACTACGAGGCCGGGTTGCAGAAATGGGGATTGTTCAGCCTGGAGAACAGATAGATTAGGCATGACCTAATGGTGGCCTTCCACTGGTCTCCTAAAAGGCGCCTACAGGAGAGATGCAGGGACACTGCTTAGATATAGGCAACAAGAGACGCTAAAGACGAAGATACGGAGCTCGCCGAGACAAGCGCCGGTCCTTGGCTTCTTTCGGCAGAAGCCGCGCTCTGGAGCACACCGCGACCGGCACAGTGCTCTGCGACCGGCACAATGCTCTTTGCGCGAAGAAGCCGCTTCTTCGCCTCCGGGAGCCGGAGAGAGCGGCACCTTCCGAAAGGCGAACAACCAAGCCGAGCCACACTGGGATTGTGTGCACAGCTTGCAAACTGATGGAAAACAGTACCTTACCACTCTCCTGCGATTTTATTCACGCTAACATTGAATGCAAGTCGTTTTGGAGTATTTTCTTTTGCTTCTTGCAAAACGCTCTGCAGTGCTCCGTGCACCTCTAGAACACGATAGGAGATGATTTCTGTACTGGCACAGTTTCTCCTTGTGAGACATAGTGGAAAAGCTTTTTCCTTAGGTGTAGGCGACAAGAGACGCTAAAGACGAAGGTACGGCACTCGCCCGAGTCAAGCGCCGGTCCTTGGCTTCTTTCGGCAGAAGCCGCCCTCCGGAGCACCCCGCGACCGGCACAGTGCTCTGCGACCGGCACAATGCTCTTTGCGCGAAGAAGCCGCTTCTTCGCCTCCGGGAGCCGGAGAGAGCGGCACCTTCCGAAAGGCGAACAACCAAGCCGAGCCACACTGGGATTGTGTGCACAGCTTGCAAACTGATGGAAAACAGTACCTTACCACTCTCCTGCGATTTTATTCACGCTAACATTGCAATGCAAGTCGTTTTGGAGTATTTTCTTTTGCTTCTTGCAAAACGCTCTGCAGTGCTCCGTGCACCTCTAGAACACGAGAGGAGATGATTTCTGTACTGGCAAAGTTTCTCCTTGTGAGACATAGTGGAAAAGCTTTTTCCTTAGGTGTAGGCGACAAGAGACGCTAAAGACGAAGGTACGGCACTCGCCCGAGTCAAGCGCCGGTCCTTGGCTTCTTTCGGCAGAAGCCGCGCTCGAGCACCCCGCGACCGGCACAGTGCTCTGCGACCGGCACAATGCTCTTTGCGCGAAGAAGCCGCTTCTTCGCCTCCGGGAGCCGGAGAGAGCGGCACCTTCCGAAAGGCGAACAACCAAGCCGAGCCACACTGGGATTGTGTGCACAGCTTGCAAACTGATGGAAAACAGTACCTTACCACTCTCCTGCGATTTTATTCACGCTAACATTCGAATGCAAGTCGTTTTGGACAACTTTATTTTGCTTCTTGCAAAACGCTCTGCAGTGCTCCGTGCACCTCTAGAACACGATAGGAGATGATTTCTGTACTGGCAAAGTTTCTCCTTGTGAGACATAGTGGAAAAGCTTTTTTCATTAGGTGTAGGCGACAAGAGACGCTAAAGACGAAGGTACGGCACTCGCCCGAGTCAAGCGCCGGTCCTGGCTTTTTCGGCAGAAGCCGCGCTTCGAGCACCCCGCGACCGGCACAGTGCTCTGCGACCGGCACAATGCTCTTTTGCGCGAAGAAGCCGCTTCTTCGCCTCCGGGAGCCGGAGAGAGCGGCACCTTCCGAAAGGCGAACAACCAAGCCGAGCCACACTGGGATTGTGTGCACAGCTTGCAAACTGATGGAAAACAGTACCTTACCACTCTCCTGCGATTTTATTCACGCTAACATTGCAATGCAAGTCGTTTTGGAGTATTTTTTTTTCTTGCAAAACGCTCTGCAGTGCTCCGTGCACCTCTAGAACACGATAGGAGATGATTTCTGTACTGGCAAAGTTTCTCCTTGTGAGACATAGTGGAAAAGCTTTTTTCATTAGGTGTAGGCGACAAGAGACGCTAAAGACGAAGGTACGGCACTCGCCCGAGTCAAGCGCCGGTCCTTGGCTTCTTTCGGCAGAAGCCGCCCTCCGAGCACCCCGCGACCGGCACAGTGCTCTGCGACCGGCACAATGCTCTTTGCGCGAAGAAGCCGCTTCTTCGCCTCCGGGAGCCGGAGAGAGCGGCACCTTCCGAAAGGCGAACAACCAAGCCGAGCCACACTGGGATTGTGTGCACAGCTTGCAAACTGATGGAAAACAGTACCTTACCACTCTCCTGCGATTTTATTCACGCTAACATTGCAATGCAAGTCGTTTTGGACAACTTTTTTATTTTGCTTCTTGCAAAACGCTCTGCAGTGAAAAGCTCCGTGCACCTCTAGAACACGAGAGGAGATGATTTCTGTACTGGCAAAGTTTCTCCTTGTGAGACATAGTGGAAAAGCTTTTTCCTTAGGTGTAGGCGACTTTAAGAGACGCTAAAGACGCAAAGGTACGGCACTCGCCCGAGTCAAGCGCCGGTCCATAGTGGCTTTTTTCGGCAGAAGCCGCGCCTCCGAGCACACCCGCGACCGGCACAGTGCTCTGCGACCGGCACAATGCTCTTTGCGCGAAGAAGCCGCTTCTTCGCCTCCGGGAGCCGGAGAGCGGCACCTTCCGAAAGGCGAACAACCAAGCCGAGCCACACTGGGATTGTGTGCACAGCTTGCAAACTGATGGAAAACAGTACCTTACCACTCTCCTGCGATTTTATTCACGCTAACATTGCAATGCAAGTCGTTTTGGACAATTTTCTTTTGCTTCTTGCAAAACGCTCTGCAGAGCTCCGTGCACCTCTAGAACACGATAGGAGATGATTTCTGTACTGGCAAAGTTTCTCCTTGTGAGACATAGTGGAAAAGCTTTTTCCTTAGGTGTAGGCGACAAGAGACGCTAAAGACGAAGGTACGGCACTCGCCCGAGTCAAGCGCCGGTCCTTGGCTTCTTTCGGCAGAAGCCGCCCTCCGAGCACCCCGCGACCGGCACAGTGCTCTGCGACCGGCACAATGCTCTTTGCGCGAAGAAGCCGCTTCTTCGCCTCCGGGAGCCGGAGAGAGCGGCACCTTCCGAAAGGCGAAACAACCAAGCCGAGCCACACTGGGATTGTGTGCACAGCTTGCAAACTGATGGAAAACAGTACCTTACCACTCTCCTGCGATTTTATTCACGCTAACATTGCAATGCAAGTCGTTTTGGACAATTTTCTTTTGCTTCTTGCAAAACGCTCTGCAGAGCTCCGTGCACCTCTAGAACACGATAGGAGATGATTTCTGTACTGGCAAAGTTTCTCCTTGTGAGACATAGTGGAAAAGCTTTTTCCTTAGGTGTAGGCGACAAGAGACGCTAAAGACGAAGGTACGGCACTCGCCCGAGTCAAGCGCCGGTCCTTGGCTTCTTTTCGGCAGAAGCCGCGCTCCGGAGCACCCCCGCGACCGGCACAGTGCTCTGCGACCGGCACAATGCTCTTTGCGCGAAGAAGCCGCTTCTTCGCCTCCGGGAGCCGGAGAGAGCGGCACCTTCCGAAAGGCGAACAACCAAGCCGAGCCACACTGGGATTGTGTGCACAGCTTGCAAACTGATGGAAAACAGTACCTTACCACTCTCCTGCGATTTTATTCACGCTAACATTGCAATGCAAGTCGTTTTGGAGTATTTTCTTTTGCTTTTTGCAAAACGCTCTGCAGAGCTCCGTGCACCTCTAGAACACGATAGGAGATGATTTCTGTACTGGCAAAGTTTCTCCTTGTGAGACATAGTGGAAAAGCTTTTTTCCTTAGGTGTAGGCGACAAGAGACGCTAAAGACGAAGGTACGGCACTCGCCCGAGTCAAGCGCCGGTCCTTGGCTTCTTTCGGCAGAAGCCGCGCTCCGGAGCACCCCGCGACCGGCACAGTGCTCTGCGACCGGCACAATGCTCTTTGCGCGAAGAAGCCGCTTCTTCGCCTCCGGGAGCCGGAGAGAGCGGCACCTTCCGAAAGGCGAACAACCAAGCCGAGCCACACTGGGATTGTGTGCACAGCTTGCAAACTGATGGAAAACAGTACCTTACCACTCTCCTGCGATTTTATTCACGCTAACATTGCAATGCAAGTCGTTTTGGAGTATTTTCTTTTGCTTTTTGCAAAACTCTCTGCAGAGCTCCGTGCACCTCTAGAACACGATAGGAGATGATTTCTGTACTGGCACAGTTTCTCCTTGTGAGACATAGTGGAAAAGCTTTTTCCTTAGGTGTAGGCGACAAGAGACGCTAAAGACGAAGGTACGGCACTCGCCCGAGTCAAGCGCCGGTCCTGGCTTTTTTCGGCAGAAGCCGCGCTCCGAGCACCCCGCGACCGGCACAGTGCTCTGCGACCGGCACAATGCTCTTTTGCGCGAAGAAGCCGCTTCTTCGCCTCCGGGAGCCGGAGAGAGCGGCACCTTCCGAAAAGGCGAACAACCAAGCCGAGCCACACTGGGATTGTGTGCACAGCTTGCAAACTGATGGAAAACAGTACCTTACCACTCTCCTGCGATTTTATTCACGCTAACATTGAATGCAAGTCGTTTTGGACAACTTTATTTTGCTTCTTGCTGCAGAGCTCCGTGCACCTCTAGAACACGATAGGAGATGATTTCTGTACTGGCACAGTTTCTCCTTGTGAGACATAGTGGAAAAGCTTTTTCCTTAGGTGTAGGCGACAAGAGACGCTAAAGACGAAGGTACGGCACTCGCCCGAGTCAAGCGCCGGTCCTGGCTTTTTTCGGCAGAAGCCGCGCTTCGAGCACCCCGCGACCGGCACAGTGCTCTGCGACCGGCACAATGCTCTTTTTGCGCGAAGAAGCCGCTTCTTCGCCTCCGGGAGCCGGAGAGAGCGGCACCTTCCGAAAGGCGAACAACCAAGCCGAGCCACACTGGGATTGTGTGCACAGCTTGCAAACTGATGGAAAACAGTACCTTACCACCTCCTGCGATTTTATTCACGCTAACATTGAATGCAAGTCGTTTTGGACTACTTTTTTTGCTTCTTGCAAAACGCTCTGCAGAGCTCCGTGCAACCTCTAGAACACGATAGGAGATGATTTCTGTACTGGCACAGTTTCTCCTTGTGAGACATAGTGGAAAAGCTTTTTCCTTAGGTGTAGGCGACAAGAGACGCTAAAGACGAAGGTACGGCACTCGCCCGAGTCAAGCGCCGGTCCTTTTTTTTCGGCAGAAGCCGCGCCTCGAGCACCCCGCGACCGGGCACAGTGCTCTGCGACCGCACAATGCTCTTGCGCGAAGAAGCCGCTTTCGGGAGCCGGAGAGAGCGGCACCTTCCGAAAGTTATGAACAACCAAGCCGAGCCATACTGGGATTGTGTACAGCTTGCAA